>OW121741.1:63837500-64093051 GCA_933228675.1 Stomorhina lunata | reverse complement strand
GAGGTTTGACACCTCCAATTTGTTTTGCGCTCGATACTCATCGTTTTGTAGGAAGATTCCGAGAGATTACAACACGGGTTATAATGGAAGTTATTGTTGCAATTGTGGCATTTAACATACGAATTCGGCAAAATTTCTGAGCATTGCTTGCAAATGTTGATATTAACAGGCAGAGAGACCATTTTCGTTTATTTTTCAACTTTAAATTCGTTGTTAGTAAAGCAAAAGTAACAAAATTTTAGGTTTTATTAAAAATATTTAAAAGAAAATTGACGAAGAAACTATATTTTTTATGTAATTGGCACTCTTTTTATATCACAATTATGTGTATGCTTGGTTTTATTAATTATTTTGGTTTTTGACGATTTTTATTAGCACTTTATGCAATATTTTTCACTTTTTATAAGGATCACTTCAAAACACGTCTGCTTAGTTCGCAATCTGTAACAGAACTGAACTAGAACTGAACTAGAACTGAACTAGAACTGATCTAGAACTGAACTAGAACTGAACTAGAACTGAACTAGAACTGAACTAGAACTGAACTAGAACTGAACTAGAACTGAACTAGAACTGAACTAGAACTGAACTAGAACTGAACTAGAACTGAACTAGAACTGAACTAGAACTGAACTAGAACTGAACTAGAACTGAACTAGAACTGAACTAGAACTGAACTAGAACTGAACTAGAACTGAACTAGAACTGAACTAGAACTGAACTAGAACTGAACTAGAACTGAACTAGAACTGAACTAGAACTGAACTAGAACTAAACTAGAACTGAACTAGAACTGAACTAGAACTGAACTAGAACTGAACTAGAACTGAACTAGAACTGAACTAGAACTGAACTAGAACTGAACTAGAACTGAACTAGAACTGAACTAGAACTGAACTAGAACTGAACTAGAACTGAACTAGAACTGAACTAGAACTGAACTAGAACTGAACTAGAACTGAACTAGAACTGAACTAGAACTGAACTAGAACTGAACTAGAACTGAACTAGAACTGAACTAGAACTGAACTAGAACTGAACTAGAACTGAACTAGAACTGAACTAGAACTGAACTAGAACTGAACTAGAACTGAACTAGAACTGAACTAGAACTGAACTAGAACTGAACTAGAACTGAACTAGAACTGAACTAGAACTGAACTAGAACTGAACTAGAACTGAACTAGAACTGAACTAGAACTGAACTAGAACTGAACTAGAACTGAACTAGAACTGAACTAGAACTGAACTAGAACTGAACTAGAACTGAACTAGAACTGAACTAGAACTGAACTAGAACTGAACTAGAACTGAACTAGAACTGAACTAGAACTGAACTAGAACTGAACTAGAACTGAACTAGAACTGAACTAGAACTGAACTAGAACTGAACTAGAACTGAACTAGAACTGAACTAGAACTGAACTAGAACTGAACTAGAACTGAACTAGAACTGAACTAGAACTGAACTAGAACTGAACTAGAACTGAACTAGAACTGAACTAGAACTGAACTAGAACTGAACTAGAACTGAACTAGAACTGAACTAGAACTGAACTAGAACTGAACTAGAACTGAACTAGAACTGAACTAGAACTGAACTAGAACTGAACTAGAACTGAACTAGAACTGAACTAGAACTGAACTAGAACTGAACTAGAACTGAACTAGAACTGAACTAGAACTGAACTAGAACTGAACTAGAACTGAACTAGAACTGAACTAGAACTGAACTAGAACTGAACTAGAACTGAACTAGAACTGAACTAGAACTGAACTAGAACTGAACTAGAACTGAACTAGAACTGAACTAGAACTGAACTAGAACTGAACTAGAACTGAACTAGAACTGAACTAGAACTGAACTAGAACTGAACTAGAACTGAACTAGAACTGAACTAGAACTGAACTAGAACTGAACTAGAACTGAACTAGAACTGAACTAGAACTGAACTAGAACTGAACTAGAACTGAACTAGAACTGAACTAGAACTGAACTAGAACTGAACTAGAACTGAACTAGAACTGAACTAGAACTGAACTAGAACTGAACTAGAACTGAACTAGAACTGAACTAGAACTGAACTAGAACTGAACTAGAACTGAACTAGAACTGAACTAGAACTGAACTAGAACTGAACTAGAACTGAACTAGAACTGAACTAGAACTGAACTAGAACTGAACTAGAACTGAACTAGAACTGAACTAGAACTGAACTAGAACTGAACTAGAACTGAACTAGAACTGAACTAGAACTGAACTAGAACTGAACTAGAACTGAACTAGAACTGAACTAGAACTGAACTAGAACTGAACTAGAACTGAACTAGAACTGAACTAGAACTGAACTAGAACTGAACTAGAACTGAACTAGAACTGAACTAGAACTGAACTAGAACTGAACTAGAACTGAACTAGAACTGAACTAGAACTGAACTAGAACTGAACTAGAACTGAACTAGAACTGAACTAGAACTGAACTAGAACTGAACTAGAACTGAACTAGAACTGAACTAGAACTGAACTAGAACTGAACTAGAACTGAACTAGAACTGAACTAGAACTGAACTAGAACTGAACTAGAACTGAACTAGAACTGAACTAGAACTGAACTAGAACTGAACTAGAACTGAACTAGAACTGAACTAGAACTGAACTAGAACTGAACTAGAACTGAACTAGAACTGAACTAGAACTGAACTAGAACTGAACTAGAACTGAACTAGAACTGAACTAGAACTGAACTAGAACTGAACTAGAACTGAACTAGAACTGAACTAGAACTGAACTAGAACTGAACTAGAACTGAACTAGAACTGAACTAGAACTGAACTAGAACTGAACTAGAACTGAACTAGAACTGAACTAGAACTGAACTAGAACTGAACTAGAACTGAACTAGAACTGAACTAGAACTGAACTAGAACTGAACTAGAACTGAACTAGAACTGAACTAGAACTGAACTAGAACTGAACTAGAACTGAACTAGAACTGAACTAGAACTGAACTAGAACTGAACTAGAACTGAACTAGAACTGAACTAGAACTGAACTAGAACTGAACTAGAACTGAACTAGAACTGAACTAGAACTGAACTAGAACTGAACTAGAACTGAACTAGAACTGAACTAGAACTGAACTAGAACTGAACTAGAACTGAACTAGAACTGAACTAGAACTGAACTAGAACTGAACTAGAACTGAACTAGAACTGAACTAGAACTGAACTAGAACTGAACTAGAACTGAACTAGAACTGAACTAGAACTGAACTAGAACTGAACTAGAACTGAACTAGAACTGAACTAGAACTGAACTAGAACTGAACTAGAACTGAACTAGAACTGAACTAGAACTGAACTAGAACTGAACTAGAACTGAACTAGAACTGAACTAGAACTGAACTAGAACTGAACTAGAACTGAACTAGAACTGAACTAGAACTGAACTAGAACTGAACTAGAACTGAACTAGAACTGAACTAGAACTGAACTAGAACTGAACTAGAACTGAACTAGAACTGAACTAGAACTGAACTAGAACTGAACTAGAACTGAACTAGAACTGAACTAGAACTGAACTAGAACTGAACTAGAACTGAACTAGAACTGAACTAGAACTGAACTAGAACTGAACTAGAACTGAACTAGAACTGAACTAGAACTGAACTAGAACTGAACTAGAACTGAACTAGAACTGAACTAGAACTGAACTAGAACTGAACTAGAACTGAACTAGAACTGAACTAGAACTGAACTAGAACTGAACTAGAACTGAACTAGAACTGAACTAGAACTGAACTAGAACTGAACTAGAACTGAACTAGAACTGAACTAGAACTGAACTAGAACTGAACTAGAACTGAACTAGAACTGAACTAGAACTGAACTAGAACTGAACTAGAACTGAACTAGAACTGAACTAGAACTGAACTAGAACTGAACTAGAACTGAACTAGAACTGAACTAGAACTGAACTAGAACTGAACTAGAACTGAACTAGAACTGAACTAGAACTGAACTAGAACTGAACTAGAACTGAACTAGAACTGAACTAGAACTGAACTAGAACTGAACTAGAACTGAACTAGAACTGAACTAGAACTGAACTAGAACTGAACTAGAACTGAACTAGAACTGAACTAGAACTGAACTAGAACTGAACTAGAACTGAACTAGAACTGAACTGAACTAGAACTGAACTAGAACTGAACTAGAACTGAACTAGAACTGAACTAGAACTGAACTAGAACTGAACTAGAACTGAACTAGAACTGAACTAGAACTGAACTAGAACTGAACTAGAACTGAACTAGAACTGAACTAGAACTGAACTAGAACTGAACTAGAACTGAACTAGAACTGAACTAGAACTGAACTAGAACTGAACTAGAACTGAACTAGAACTGAACTAGAACTGAACTAGAACTGAACTAGAACTGAACTAGAACTGAACTAGAACTGAACTAGAACTGAACTAGAACTGAACTAGAACTGAACTAGAACTGAACTAGAACTGAACTAGAACTGAACTAGAACTGAACTAGAACTGAACTAGAACTGAACTAGAACTGAACTAGAACTGAACTAGAACTGAACTAGAACTGAACTAGAACTGAACTAGAACTGAACTAGAACTGAACTAGAACTGAACTAGAACTGAACTAGAACTGAACTAGAACTGAACTAGAACTGAACTAGAACTGAACTAGAACTGAACTAGAACTGAACTAGAACTGAACTAGAACTGAACTAGAACTGAACTAGAACTGAACTAGAACTGAACTAGAACTGAACTAGAACTGAACTAGAACTGAACTAGAACTGAACTAGAACTGAACTAGAACTGAACTAGAACTGAACTAGAACTGAACTAGAACTGAACTAGAACTGAACTAGAACTGAACTAGAACTGAACTAGAACTGAACTAGAACTGAACTAGAACTGAACTAGAACTGAACTAGAACTGAACTAGAACTGAACTAGAACTGAACTAGAACTGAACTAGAACTGAACTAGAACTGAACTAGAACTGAACTAGAACTGAACTAGAACTGAACTAGAACTGAACTAGAACTGAACTATAACTGAACTAGAACTGAACTAGAACTGAACTAGAACTGAACTAGAACTGAACTACAACTGAACTAGAACTGAACTAGAACTGAACTACAACTGAACTACAACTGAACTAGAACTGAACTAGAACTGAACTAGAACTGAACTAGAACTGAACTAGAACTGAACTAGAACTGAACTAGAACTGAACTAGAACTGAACTAGAATTGAACTAGAACTGAACTAGAACTGAACTAGAACTGAACTAGAATTGAACTAGAACTGAACTAGAACTGAACTAGAACTGAACTAGAACTGAACTAGAAACTGAACTAGAACTGAACTAGAACTGAACTAGAACTGAACTAGAACTGAACTAGAACTGAACTAGAACTGAACTAGAACTGAACTAGAACTGAACTAGAACTGAACTAGAACTGAACTAGAACTGAACTAGAACTGAACTAGAACTGAACTAGAACTGAACTAGAACTGAACTAGAACTGAACTAGAACTGAACTAGAACTGAACTAGAACTGAACTAGAACTGAACTAGAACTGAACTAGAACTGAACTAGAACTGAACTAGAACTGAACTAGAACTGAACTAGAACTGAACTAGAACTGAACTAGAACTGAACTAGAACTGAACTAGAACTGAACTAGAACTGAACTAGAACTGAACTAGAACTGAACTAGAACTGAACTAGAACTGAACTAGAACTGAACTAGAACTGAACTAGAACTGAACTAGAACTGAACTAGAACTGAACTAGAACTGAACTAGAACTGAACTAGAACTGAACTAGAACTGAACTAGAACTGAACTAGAACTGAACTAGAACTGAACTAGAACTGAACTAGAACTGAACTAGAACTGAACTAGAACTGAACTAGAACTGAACTAGAACTGAACTAGAACTGAACTAGAACTGAACTAGAACTGAACTAGAACTGAACTAGAACTGAACTAGAACTGAACTAGAACTGAACTAGAACTGAACTAGAACTGAACTAGAACTGAACTAGAACTGAACTAGAACTGAACTAGAACTGAACTAGAACTGAACTAGAACTGAACTGAACTAGAACTGAACTGAACTAGAACTGAACTGAACTAGAACTGAACTAGAACTGAACTAGAACTGAACTAGAACTGAACTAGAACTGAACTAGAACTGAACTAGAACTGAACTAGAACTGAACTAGAACTGAACTAGAACTGAACTAGAACTGAACTAGAACTGAACTAGAACTGAACTAGAACTGAACTAGAACTGAACTAGAACTGAACTAGAACTGAACTAGAACTGAACTAGAACTGAACTAGAACTGAACTAGAACTGAACTAGAACTGAACTAGAACTGAACTAGAACTGAACTAGAACTGAACTAGAACTGAACTAGAACTGAACTAGAACTGAACTAGAACTGAACTAGAACTGAACTAGAACTGAACTAGAACTGAACTAGAACTGAACTAGAACTGAACTAGAACTGAACTAGAACTGAACTAGAACTGAACTAGAACTGAACTAGAACTGAACTAGAACTGAACTAGAACTGAACTAGAACTGAACTAGAACTGAACTAGAACTGAACTAGAACTGAACTAGAACTGAACTAGAACTGAACTAGAACTGAACTAGAACTGAACTAGAACTGAACTAGAACTGAACTAGAACTGAACTAGAACTGAACTAGAACTGAACTAGAACTGAACTAGAACTGAACTAGAACTGAACTAGAACTGAACTAGAACTGAACTAGAACTGAACTAGAACTGAACTAGAACTGAACTAGAACTGAACTAGAACTGAACTAGAACTGAACTAGAACTGAACTAGAACTGAACTAGAACTGAACTAGAACTGAACTAGAACTGAACTAGAACTGAACTAGAACTGAACTAGAACTGAACTAGAACTGAACTAGAACTGAACTAGAACTGAACTAGAACTGAACTAGAACTGAACTAGAACTGAACTGAACTGAACTAGAACTGAACTAGAACTGAACTAGAACTGAACTAGAACTGAACTAGAACTGAACTAGAACTGAACTAGAACTGAACTAGAACTGAACTAGAACTGAACTAGAACTGAACTAGAACTGAACTAGAACTGAACTAGAACTGAACTAGAACTGAACTAGAACTGAACTAGAACTGAACTAGAACTGAACTAGAACTGAACTAGAACTGAACTAGAACTGAACTAGAACTGAACTAGAACTGAACTAGAACTGAACTAGAACTGAACTAGAACTGAACTAGAACTGAACTAGAACTGAACTAGAACTGAACTAGAACTGAACTAGAACTGAACTAGAACTGAACTAGAACTGAACTAGAACTGAACTAGAACTGAACTAGAACTGAACTAGAACTGAACTAGAACTGAACTAGAACTGAACTAGAACTGAACTAGAACTGAACTAGAACTGAACTAGAACTGAACTAGAACTGAACTAGAACTGAACTAGAACTGAACTAGAACTGAACTAGAACTGAACTAGAACTGAACTAGAACTGAACTAGAACTGAACTAGAACTGAACTAGAACTGAACTAGAACTGAACTAGAACTGAACTAGAACTGAACTAGAACTGAACTAGAACTGAACTAGAACTGAACTAGAACTGAACTAGAACTGAACTAGAACTGAACTAGAACTGAACTAGAACTGAACTAGAACTGAACTAGAACTGAACTAGAACTGAACTAGAACTGAACTAGAACTGAACTAGAACTGAACTAGAACTGAACTAGAACTGAACTAGAACTGAACTAGAACTGAACTAGAACTGAACTAGAACTGAACTAGAACTGAACTAGAACTGAACTAGAACTGAACTAGAACTGAACTAGAACTGAACTAGAACTGAACTAGAACTGAACTAGAACTGAACTAGAACTGAACTAGAACTGAACTAGAACTGAACTAGAACTGAACTAGAACTGAACTAGAACTGAACTAGAACTGAACTAGAACTGAACTAGAACTGAACTAGAACTGAACTAGAACTGAACTAGAACTGAACTAGAACTGAACTAGAACTGAACTAGAACTGAACTAGAACTGAACTAGAACTGAACTAGAACTGAACTAGAACTGAACTAGAACTGAACTAGAACTGAACTAGAACTGAACTAGAACTGAACTAGAACTGAACTAGAACTGAACTAGAACTGAACTAGAACTGAACTAGAACTGAACTAGAACTGAACTAGAACTGAACTAGAACTGAACTAGAACTGAACTAGAACTGAACTAGAACTGAACTAGAACTGAACTAGAACTGAACTAGAACTGAACTAGAACTGAACTAGAACTGAACTAGAACTGAACTAGAACTGAACTAGAACTGAACTAGAACTGAACTAGAACTGAACTAGAACTGAACTAGAACTGAACTAGAACTGAACTAGAACTGAACTAGAACTGAACTAGAACTGAACTAGAACTGAACTAGAACTGAACTAGAACTGAACTAGAACTGAACTAGAACTGAACTAGAACTGAACTAGAACTGAACTAGAACTGAACTAGAACTGAACTAGAACTGAACTAGAACTGAACTAGAACTGAACTAGAACTGAACTAGAACTGAACTAGAACTGAACTAGAACTGAACTAGAACTGAACTAGAACTGAACTAGAACTGAACTAGAACTGAACTAGAACTGAACTAGAACTGAACTAGAACTGAACTAGAACTGAACTAGAACTGAACTAGAACTGAACTAGAACTGAACTAGAACTGAACTAGAACTGAACTAGAACTGAACTAGAACTGAACTAGAACTGAACTAGAACTGAACTAGAACTGAACTAGAACTGAACTAGAACTGAACTAGAACTGAACTAGAACTGAACTAGAACTGAACTAGAACTGAACTAGAACTGAACTAGAACTGAACTAGAACTGAACTAGAACTGAACTAGAACTGAACTAGAACTGAACTAGAACTGAACTAGAACTGAACTAGAACTGAACTAGAACTGAACTAGAACTGAACTAGAACTGAACTAGAACTGAACTAGAACTGAACTAGAACTGAACTAGAACTGAACTAGAACTGAACTAGAACTGAACTAGAACTGAACTAGAACTGAACTAGAACTGAACTAGAACTGAACTAGAACTGAACTAGAACTGAACTAGAACTGAACTAGAACTGAACTAGAACTGAACTAGAACTGAACTAGAACTGAACTAGAACTGAACTAGAACTGAACTAGAACTGAACTAGAACTGAACTAGAACTGAACTAGAACTGAACTAGAACTGAACTAGAACTGAACTAGAACTGAACTAGAACTGAACTAGAACTGAACTAGAACTGAACTAGAACTGAACTAGAACTGAACTAGAACTGAACTAGAACTGAACTAGAACTGAACTAGAACTGAACTAGAACTGAACTAGAACTGAACTAGAACTGAACTAGAACTGAACTAGAACTGAACTAGAACTGAACTAGAACTGAACTAGAACTGAACTAGAACTGAACTAGAACTGAACTAGAACTGAACTAGAACTGAACTAGAACTGAACTAGAACTGAACTAGAACTGAACTAGAACTGAACTAGAACTGAACTAGAACTGAACTAGAACTGAACTAGAACTGAACTAGAACTGAACTAGAACTGAACTAGAACTGAACTAGAACTGAACTAGAACTGAACTAGAACTGAACTAGAACTGAACTAGAACTGAACTAGAACTGAACTAGAACTGAACTAGAACTGAACTAGAACTGAACTAGAACTGAACTAGAACTGAACTAGAACTGAACTAGAACTGAACTAGAACTGAACTAGAACTGAACTAGAACTGAACTAGAACTGAACTAGAACTGAACTAGAACTGAACTAGAACTGAACTAGAACTGAACTAGAACTGAACTAGAACTGAACTAGAACTGAACTAGAACTGAACTAGAACTGAACTAGAACTGAACTAGAACTGAACTAGAACTGAACTAGAACTGAACTAGAACTGAACTAGAACTGAACTAGAACTGAACTAGAACTGAACTAGAACTGAACTAGAACTGAACTAGAACTGAACTAGAACTGAACTAGAACTGAACTAGAACTGAACTAGAACTGAACTAGAACTGAACTAGAACTGAACTAGAACTGAACTAGAACTGAACTAGAACTGAACTAGAACTGAACTAGAACTGAACTAGAACTGAACTAGAACTGAACTAGAACTGAACTAGAACTGAACTAGAACTGAACTAGAACTGAACTAGAACTGAACTAGAACTGAACTAGAACTGAACTAGAACTGAACTAGAACTGAACTAGAACTGAACTAGAACTGAACTAGAACTGAACTAGAACTGAACTAGAACTGAACTAGAACTGAACTAGAACTGAACTAGAACTGAACTAGAACTGAACTAGAACTGAACTAGAACTGAACTAGAACTGAACTAGAACTGAACTAGAACTGAACTAGAACTGAACTAGAACTGAACTAGAACTGAACTAGAACTGAACTAGAACTGAACTAGAACTGAACTAGAACTGAACTAGAACTGAACTAGAACTGAACTAGAACTGAACTAGAACTGAACTAGAACTGAACTAGAACTGAACTAGAACTGAACTAGAACTGAACTAGAACTGAACTAGAACTGAACTAGAACTGAACTAGAACTGAACTAGAACTGAACTAGAACTGAACTAGAACTGAACTAGAACTGAACTAGAACTGAACTAGAACTGAACTAGAACTGAACTAGAACTGAACTAGAACTGAACTAGAACTGAACTAGAACTGAACTAGAACTGAACTAGAACTGAACTAGAACTGAACTAGAACTGAACTAGAACTGAACTAGAACTGAACTAGAACTGAACTAGAACTGAACTAGAACTGAACTAGAACTGAACTAGAACTGAACTAGAACTGAACTAGAACTGAACTAGAACTGAACTAGAACTGAACTAGAACTGAACTAGAACTGAACTAGAACTGAACTAGAACTGAACTAGAACTGAACTAGAACTGAACTAGAACTGAACTAGAACTGAACTAGAACTGAACTAGAACTGAACTAGAACTGAACTAGAACTGAACTAGAACTGAACTAGAACTGAACTAGAACTGAACTAGAACTGAACTAGAACTGAACTAGAACTGAACTAGAACTGAACTAGAACTGAACTAGAACTGAACTAGAACTGAACTAGAACTGAACTAGAACTGAACTAGAACTGAACTAGAACTGAACTAGAACTGAACTAGAACTGAACTAGAACTGAACTAGAACTGAACTAGAACTGAACTAGAACTGAACTAGAACTGAACTAGAACTGAACTAGAACTGAACTAGAACTGAACTAGAACTGAACTAGAACTGAACTAGAACTGAACTAGAACTGAACTAGAACTGAACTAGAACTGAACTAGAACTGAACTAGAACTGAACTAGAACTGAACTAGAACTGAACTAGAACTGAACTAGAACTGAACTAGAACTGAACTAGAACTGAACTAGAACTGAACTAGAACTGAACTAGAACTGAACTAGAACTGAACTAGAACTGAACTAGAACTGAACTAGAACTGAACTAGAACTGAACTAGAACTGAACTAGAACTGAACTAGAACTGAACTAGAACTGAACTAGAACTGAACTAGAACTGAACTAGAACTGAACTAGAACTGAACTAGAACTGAACTAGAACTGAACTAGAACTGAACTAGAACTGAACTAGAACTGAACTAGAACTGAACTAGAACTGAACTAGAACTGAACTAGAACTGAACTAGAACTGAACTAGAACTGAACTAGAACTGAACTAGAACTGAACTAGAACTGAACTAGAACTGAACTAACTAGAACTGGAACTAGACTGAACTAGAACTGAACTAGAACTGAACTAGAACTGAACTAGAACTGAACTAGAAACTGAACTAGAACTGAACTAGAACTGAACTAGAACTGAACTAGAACTGAAACTAGAACTGAACTAGAACTGAACTAGAACTGAACTAGAACTGAACTAGAACTGACTAGAACTGAACTAGAACTGAACTAGAACTGAACTAGAACTGAACTAGAACTGAACTAGAACTGAAACTAGAACTGAACTAGAACTGAACTAGAACTGAACTAGAACTGAACTAGAACTGAACTAGAAGCTGAACTAGAACTGAACTAGAACTGAACTAGAACTGAACTAGAACTAACTGAACTAGACTGAACTAGAACTGAACTAGAACTGAACTAGACTGAACTAGAACTGAACTAGAACTGAACTAGAACTGAACTAGAACTGAACTAGAACGACTAGAACTGAACTAGAACCTGGAACTAGAACTGAACTAGAACTGAACTAGAACTGAACTAGAACTGACTAGAACTGACTAGAACTGAACTAGAACTGAACTAGAACTGAACTAGAACTGAACTAGAACTGAACTAGAACTGAACTAGAACTGAACTAGAACTGAACTAGAACTGAACTAGAACTGAACTAGAACTGAACTAGAACTGAACTAGAACTGAACTAGAACTGAACTAGAACTGAACTAGAACTGAACTAGAACTGAACTAGAACTGAACTAGAACTGAACTAGAACTGAACTAGAAACTGAACTAGAACTGAACTAGAACTGAACTAGAACTTGAACTAGAAATGACTAGAACTGAACTAGAACTGAACTAGAACTGAACTAGAACTGAACTAGAACTGAACTAGAACTGAACTAGAACTGAACTAGAACTGAACTAGAACTGAACTAGAATGAACTAGAACTGAACTAGAACTGAACTAGAACTGAACTAGAACTGAACTAGAACTGAACTAGAACTGAACTAGAATGAACTAGAACTGAACTAGAACTGAACTAGAACTGAACTAGAACTGAACTAGAACTGAACTAGAACTGAACTAGAACTGACTAGACTGACTAGAACTGAACTAGAACTGAACTACTACTAGAACTGAACTAGAACTGAACTAGAACTGAAATAGAAACTGAACTAGAACTGAACTAGAACTGAACTAGAACTGAACTAGAACTGAACTAGAACTGAACTAGAACTGAACTAGAACTGAACTAGAACTGAACTAGAACTGAACTAGAACTGAACTAGAACTGAACTAGAACTGAACTAGAACTGAACTAGAACTGAACTAGAACTGAACTAGAACTGAACTAGAACTGAACTAGAACTGAACTAGAACTGAACTAGAACTGAACTAGAACTGAACTAGAACTGAACTAGAACTGAACTAGAACTGAACTAGAACTGAACTAGAACTGAACTAGAACTGAACTAGAACTGAACTAGAACTGAACTAGAACTTGAACTAGAATTGAACTAGACTGAACTAGAATCTGAACTAGAACTGAACTAGAACTGAACTAGAACTGAACTAGAACTGAACTAGACCCGACTAACTGAACTAGAACTGAACTAGAACTGAACTAGAACTGAACTAGAACTGAACTAGAACTGAACTAGAACTGAACTAGACTGAACTAGAACTGAAACTAGAACTGAACTAGAACTGAACTAGAACTGAACTAGAACTGACTAGAACTGAACTAGAACTGAACTAGAACTGAACTAGAACTGAACTAGAACTGAACTAGAACTGAACTAGAACTGAACTAGAACTGAAACTAGAACTGAACTAGAACTGAACTAGAACTGAACTAGAACTGAACTAGAACTGAACTAGAACTGAACTAGAACTGAACTAGAACTGAACTAGAACTGAACTAGAACTGAACTAGAACTGAACTAACTGAACTAGAACTGAACTAGAACTGAACTAGAACTGAACTAGAACTGAACTAGAACTGAACTAGAACTGAACTAGAACTTAACTAGAACTGAACTAGAACTGAACTAGAACTGAACTAGAACTGAACTAGAACTGAACTAGAACTGAACTAGAACTGAACTAGAACTGAACTAGAACTGAACTAGAACTGAACTAGAACTGAACTAGAACTGAACTAGAACTGAACTAGAACAGAACTAGAACTGAACTAGAACTGAACTAGAACTGAACTAGAACTGAACTAGAACTGAACTAGAACTGAACTAGAACTGAACTAGAACTGAACTAGAACTGAACTAGAACTGAACTAGAACTGAACTAGAAACTGAACTAGAACTGAACTAGAACTGAACTAGAACTGAACTAGAACTGAACTAGAACTGAACTAGAACTGAACTAGAACTGAACTAGAACTGAACTAGAACTGAACTAGAACTGAACTAGAACTGAACTAGAACTGAACTAGAACTGAACTAGAACTGAACTAGAACTGAACTAGAACTGAACTAGAACTGAACTAGAACTGAACTAGAACTGAACTAGAACTGAACTAGAACTGAACTAGAACTGAACTAGACTGACTAGAACTGAACTAGAACGAACTAGAACTGAACTAGAACTGAACTAGAACTGAACTAGAACTGAACTAGAACTGAACTAGAAGCTGAACTAGAACTGAACTAGAACTGAACTAGAACTGAACTAGAACTGAACTAGAACTGAACTAGAACTGAACTAGAACTGAACTAGAAAACTGAACTAGAACTGAACTAGAACTGAACTAGAACTGAACTAGAACTGAACTAGAACTGAACTAGAACTGAACTAGAACTGAACTAGAACTGAACTAGAAACTGAACTAGAACTGAACTAGATAACTAGAACTGAACTAGAACTGAACTAGAACTGAACTAGAACTGAACTAGAACTGAACTAGAACTGAACTAGAACTGAACCTAGAACTGAACTAGAACTGAACTAGAACTGAACTAGAACTGAACTAGAACTGAAACTAGAACTGAACTAGAACTAAACTAGAACTGAACTAGAACTGAACTAGAACTGAACTAGAACTGAACTAGAACTGAACTAGAACTGAACTAGAACTGAACTAGAACTGAACTAGAACTGAACTAGAACTGAACTAGAACTGAACTAGAACTGAACTAGAACTGAACTAGAACTGAACTAGAACTGAACTAGAACTGAACTAGAACTGAACTAGAACTAACTAGAACTGAACTAGAACTGAACTAGAACTGAACTAGAACTGAACTAGAACTGAACTAGAACTGAACTAGAACTGAACTAGAACTGAACTAGAACTGAACTAGAACTGAACTAGAACTGAACTAGAACTGAACTAGAACTGAACTAGAACTGAACTAGAACTGAACTAGAACTGAACTAGAACTGAACTAGAACTGAACTAGAACTGAACTAGAACTGAACTAGAACTGAACTAGAACTGAACTAGAACTGACTAGAACTGAACTAGAACTGAACTAGAACTGAACTAGAACGAACTAGAACTGAACTAGAACTGAACTAGACTGAACTAGAACTGAACTAGAACTGAACTAGAACTGAACTAGAACTGAACTAGAACTAGAACTGAACTAGAACTGAACTAGAACTAGAACTGAACTAGAACTGAACTAGAACTGAACTAGAACTGAACTAGAACTGAACTAGAACTGAACTAGAACTGAACTAGAACTGAACTAGAACTGAACTAGAACTGAACTAGAACTGAAAGAACTGAACTAGAACTGAACTAGAACTGAACTAGAACTGAACTAGAACTGAACTAGAACTGAACTAGAACTGAACTAGAACTGAACTAGAACTGAACTAGAACTGAACTAGAACTGAACTAGAACTGAACTAGAACTGAACTAGAACTGAACTAGAACTGAACTAGAAACTGAACTAGAACTGAACTAGAACTGAACTAGAACTGAACTAGAACTGAACTAGAACTGAACTAGAACTGAACTAGAACTGAACTAGAACTGAACTAGAACTGAACTAGAACTGAACTAGAACTGAACTAGAACTGAACTAGAACTGAACTAGAACTGAACTAGAACTGAACTAGAACTGAACTAGAACTGAACTAGAACTGAACTAGAACTGAACTAGAACTGAACTAGAACTGAACTAGAACTGAACTAGAACTGAACTAGAACTGAACTAGAACTGAACTAGAACTGAACTAGAACTGAACTAGAACTGAACTAGAACTGAACTAGAACTGAACTAGAACTGAACTAGAACTGAACTAGAACTGAACTAGAACTGAACTAGAACTGAACTAGAACTGAACTAGAACTGAACTAGAACTGAACTAGAACTGAACTAGAACTGAACTAGAACTGAACTAGAACTGAACTAGAACTGAACTAGAACTGAACTAGAACTGAACTAGAACTAAACTAGAACTGAACTAGAACTAAACTAGAACTGAACTAGAACTGAACTAGAACTGAACTAGAACTGAACTAGAACTGAACTAGAACTGAACTAGAACTGAACTAGAACTGAACTAGAACTGAACTAGAACTGAACTAGAACTGAACTAGAACTGAACTAGAACTGAACTAGAACTGAACTAGAACTGAACTAGAACTGAACTAGAACTGAACTAGAACTGAACTAGAACTGAACTAGAACTGAACTAGAACTGAACTAGAACTGAACTAGAACTGAACTAGAACTGAACTAGAACTGAACTAGAACTGAACTAGAACTGAACTAGAACTGAACTAGAACTGAACTAGAACTGAACTAGAACTGAACTAGAACTGAACTAGAACTGAACTAGAACTGAACTAGAACTGAACTAGAACTGAACTAGAACTGAACTAGAACTGAACTAGAACTGAACTAGAACTGAACTAGAACTGAACTAGAACTGAACTAGAACTGAACTAGAACTGAACTAGAACTGAACTAGAACTGAACTAGAACTGAACTAGAACTGAACTAGAACTGAACTAGAACTGAACTAGAACTGAACTAGAACTGAACTAGAACTGAACTAGAACTGAACTAGAACTGAACTAGAACTGAACTAGAACTGAACTAGAACTGAACTAGAACTGAACTAGAACTGAACTAGAACTGAACTAGAACTGAACTAGAACTGAACTAGAACTGAACTAGAACTGAACTAGAACTGAACTAGAACTGAACTAGAACTGAACTAGAACTGAACTAGAACTGAACTAGAACTGAACTAGAACTGAACTAGAACTGAACTAGAACTGAACTAGAACTGAACTAGAACTGAACTAGAACTGAACTAGAACTGAACTAGAACTGAACTAGAACTGAACTAGAACTGAACTAGAACTGAACTGGAACTGAACTAGAACTGAACTAGAACTGAACTAGAACTGAACTAGAACTGAACTAGAACTGAACTAGAACTGAACTAGAACTGAACTAGAACTGAACTAGAACTGAACTAGAACTGAACTAGAACTGAACTAGAACTGAACTAGAACTGAACTAGAACTGAACTAGAACTGAACTAGAACTGAACTAGAACTGAACTAGAACTGAACTAGAACTGAACTAGAACTGAACTAGAACTGAACTAGAACTAGAACTAGAACTGAACTAGAACTGAACTAGAACTAGAACTGAACTAGAACTAGAACTGAACTAGACCTGAACTAGAACTGAACTAGAACTGAACTAGAACTGAACTAGAACTGAACTAGAACTGAACTAGAACTGAACTAGAACTGAACTAGAACTGAACTAGAACTGAACTAGAACTGAACTAGAACTGAACTAGAACTGAACTAGAACTGAACTAGAACTGAACTAGAACTGAACTAGAACTGAACTAGAACTGAACTAGAACTGAACTAGAACTGAACTAGAACTGAACTAGAACTGAACTAGAACTGAACTAGAACTGAACTAGAACTGAACTAGAACTGAACTAGAACTGAACTAGAACTGAACTAGAACTGAACTAGAACTGAACTAGAACTGAACTAGAACTGAACTAGAACTGAACTAGAACTGAACTAGAACTGAACTAGAACTGAACTAGAACTGAACTAGAACTGAACTAGAACTGAACTAGAACTGAACTAGAACTGAACTAGAACTGAACTAGAACTGAACTAGAACTGAACTAGAACTGAACTAGAACTGAACTAGAACTGAACTAGAACTGAACTAGAACTGAACTAGAACTGAACTAGAACTGAACTAGAACTGAACTAGAACTTTTTTTTTTTTTTTTTTTTTTTTTTTAATTCAATTTTTATTTAAGTATTTTCGAAATAGTACATTTCATTATTAATTATAGAGCCCCACGAAGCCATTACGGCTTGTCTGCAGGAAAGAATAATAAATATATAAAGCATTTTTTCTATTATACTAAACATAGGTATAAAAATTATAATATATAAAATAGTTATAAAAAAGAGAAACAAAAGAAAAGAATTGATGAGTTCATTGCTGGCTAATGAAGTGGGTTTTGAGAATTTTCTTCCTTCTGTGGTTGTTGTTTGCTTCGGTTAGAACGGTAGTTGGAATTTTGTTGAATATGTCGGGTAGTGAAACTGCAAGAGTACTTTTCCCGTATTCGTTGGAGAATTGCGGAATGGTATACCTGCCTTCTACGTTACTTCTTGTTTGGTATTTGTGGTTGATTTTGTGTAGAAATCTTTGATCGTTATAAAATTCAATGGCAATCGTTGTGTTGTATATATTTTTTACGTTTAAAATATTTAGTTCTGTAGTAATATTGTTGAAAATATCTGATGTGTTAGTGTCGTTTTCATGATTTGGGTTGTCATTATGTTGCTGTGTTTTAGACTGCAGTATTTTTAGTAATTTGTTTTGCATATTTTGAAGTTTTGAGCAGTGAATTGAGTTTCCCCAAGCTGTGATTCCATGACGTAAATGGGATTCGGCGATTGAAAAATATATTTGTCTTAGGACGAAAGAATTTGAGCAGTAACTGAGTCTGTGCATAACAAACGCGGCTTTGCGTAATTTTTTCCGAATTTCCTCGATGTGATAGCTCCATTTGAAATTTTGGTCGACGATGACTCCAAGGTATTTGTAGTGGTTTACGATTTCAATTAAGGTTGTGCAGTTATCCAAATTGTAATCAAAATTATTTAGTTTGTTGCTGTGGATGCAATCGACGCTGTGGAATCTAATTTGAACATCTGAGTATAAAAAATGGCGTGGTTTTATGTGCATTAGTTTTGTTTTGGATGCGTTTATTACTAAGCCGTAATCGTGACACCATTTAGTTGCTAAATCGAGTTGATGTTGTAGTATTACCGTTGCATCATTCAGGTTTTTGTGTGCTACTACAATGGCAGTGTCATCGGCATATGCGAACGTTTTAGCCATTTTAAGGGTGTTAACTAATTCATTAGAGTACAATATGTACAATATGGGGCCTAATTTTGACCCTTGAGGAACACCGTATTCTACACTCTCTACATCGCTTAAGTTATTTGATATTTTGACACAATATTTGCGGAGTTTTAGATAATTTTTTAATAATTCATGAATATGACCTCTAAAACCAATTTTTTCTAATAACTCAAGTAGCTTATCGTGTGAAAGGGTATCAAAAGCCTTACTAAAGTCAATAAACAACGTTAAACAATGGTGATTTTTACTCAGTTGTTCATTGACATAATTAGAGAAGTTTCCCAGGAGTTGGTTGATGTTTTTACCTTTTTGAAATCCAAATTGTTGATGGCTTATTATGTTGTGTTTTTTGGTGAATTCTGTTATTCTCCGACATAAGACTTCTTCCATGATCTTTTCAATTACAGGTAGGATTGCGATTGGTCTATAATTTTCGTAGTTAGATTTAGTTCCATTCTTATATATTGGGCGAATATACGAAATTTTAAGACCTTCTGGTATAATTGTAGTATTAATGATAGCGTTAAGTAGGTTTGTTATAACGGGTGTTAAGATTTCCGCGTTATTTCTTAAATCAATTGCTCTGATCTCATCATAGCCCGCACTCTTTTTAATGTTTAAT
The DNA here is from genome assembly GCA_933228675.1 of Stomorhina lunata. Classification (NCBI taxonomy): domain Eukaryota; kingdom Metazoa; phylum Arthropoda; class Insecta; order Diptera; family Rhiniidae; genus Stomorhina; species Stomorhina lunata. Next base: position 64,073,126 of record OW121741.1, on the reverse strand, counting down.
TTTTTGATTATGTTATAAATTTCTTCATTATTTGTATTTTCTAAATAAAAAGAATTCATGATCTCAATATGAGGGAAATTTATTGTTTTTATTTCACATTCATGTAGAATATTTTTAATATTATTTTTGAAATTTTGAGCAAAGTTGTTGCAAATATCGATTAGGTTCATATTTTTAAAGTTTTTTTCCAAGATTTCATCTATACTATTCGATTTTTTGCCTATTATCTCGTTAATAATTTGCCACGTAGCGCGAGGATTATTTCTGTTTTCTAAAAACTTCGATTTATAATATTGATTTTTAGCATAGTTTAATTTTTTATTTAAAGAGTTTCTTATTTTTTTGTATTCATATTCATATCTTTTATTGTTTTTGTTTTTTGAATATTTTTTATAAAGTTTATCCCTTTTTTCACAATCAGATTTTAAATTTTCGTTGATCCACGGGTTAGATATTCTATTTTTTTTCTTGTTCACAATAATTTTTGAGTTTTCGTATATTTTGTTGAAAGTATTTTGGATTGTATTAAAAATTACATTGGGATCTGCAAGATTTCTTATATCTTGCCAATTCGTATTTCTTATTTGGCGATTGACCTGAACATTACATATTTTTGTTTGCTGGGTATTGGTTTTGTTTATTTCTTCTTTTTCTGTGTTACAATAAAATAGAGCAAAATGATCAGAGACTTTAGTCTTGATTATGTATGCATATGCATGAGTGTATATATTTTCACACCTAACGAATAGATGATCAATGCAAGTCTGAGAGTTAATGTTTATATCTTCTCTTGTGCATGAATTTATTAAGGACTGCATACCATTAGCTGCCAGCATATCAAGATATAGATTTGTTGCTGCATTTTGCTTCAGAATATCGATGTTTACGTCGCCCACAAGAATAATGTTTTTTTCCTTTTGTTTTGTTTTGATTACTTCATCCAGCTCGTTTATGAAAGTGCTAACATTTAGTGCGGGTGGCCTATACACAGCAAAAAGTGATATGTTTTTTGTTGTTTCTATATTTATATGAATGACTTCGAATGATTTTGTTTTTATTTCAATATTAGTAAATTGAATGCTGTCTTTAATATAAACAGCAAGCCCTCCACCTCTTCTTCCTTCCCTGTTCATAAAGGTAGCATTGAATCCATTTATGTAGTAAAAAGAACATTCATTATCATTTATATTTGTTTCGGCTAGTACAATAATTTTTATGTTGTCTAATACGTTACTTATTGTAGCCAAAAATGAGTTAAAATTAGAGCGCATAGAACGAATATTTAAAAAAATTAGGGAAAAGGGATAACTTATGGTATCTGATTTTATTTGTTTGAAGTTTTCAAAAGTTTTTGAAATAATATTGTTCATATTTTTAAAGTTTTTGTTTTATTTCTTTTAATTTTTATAAATTTATTTTTATACCCTTCACCAATAGGTGAAAGGGTATTATAAGTTTGTGATTCCGTTTGTAATTTTTTTATTAGTGATCGTAGACCCCATAAAAATTATACCGATCGACTCAGAATCGGGAGGAGAATCGATTAAGCGATGTCCGTCTGTCTGTCTGTCTGTCTGTCTGTCCGTCCGTCTGTCTGTCTGTCTGTTGAAATCAAGTTTCTGAAGTCCCTGGAGGATGGACCTACGTAAATTATATACCAGATTTTAGGAAATTCTCCCGCAATGAACGCTATTAAATTTCATTAAAATCGGTTCATAAACACCGAAAATATCGAAAAAATACCAAAAATTAGACGAAAATTTTAAAATTTTTGATTGAAACACACTTTTAAATAACAAGAGAAAAAAGATACTCCTTGTGTGCATGTGATAATATATTATATATCAGATTGTAGAAAATGGTGCCCCAAAGCACTCTGTAAAATTTTATCAAAATCGGTCCATAAACAACTGAGATACCGCCAAAACACTAAATTTGATGTATCGCAAATTGCCCAAAGTACGCGTTAGAGAATGTTTGTTATACCCTTCACCAATAGGTGAAAGGGTATTATAAGTTTGTGATTCCGTTTGTAATTTTTTTATTAGTGATCGTAGACCCCATAAAAATTATACCGATCGACTCAGAATCGGGAGGAGAATCGATTAAGCGATGTCCGTCTGTCTGTCTGTCTGTCTGTCCGTCCGTCTGTCTGTCTGTCTGTTGAAATCAAGTTTCTGAAGTCCCTGGAGGATGGACCTACGTAAATTATATACCAGATTTTAGGAAATTCTCCCGCAATGAACGCTATTAAATTTCATTAAAATCGGTTCATAAACACCGAAAATATCGAAAAAATACCAAAAATTAGACGAAAATTTTAAAATTTTTGATTGAAACACACTTTTAAATAACAAGAGAAAAAAGATACTCCTTGTGTGCATGTGATAATATATTATATATCAGATTGTAGAAAATGGTGCCCCAAAGCACTCTGTAAAATTTTATCAAAATCGGTCCATAAACAACTGAGATACCGCCAAAACACTAAATTTGATGTATCGCAAATTGCCCAAAGTACGCGTTAGAGAATGTTTGTTGAAAAAATGAAATGCAGAAATAGGAAAAACCATCCTCCTGGAGCACGAACATACATAAATTTTATATCAGATTTTAGGAAATTCCCCCGCCAAGCACATTATTAAATTTTATCAAAAGCGGTCCATAAACAACTGAGATATCGCCAAAACACTACTTGTGATGTACAGCAAATTGCCCAAAGTACGTGTCTAAGAAATTTTGTTTACATTTTGTAAGTATTGTTTCAGCGATATCTCAGGTGTTTATGGACCGATTGTGATGAAATTTGACAGCGTTCTTTGTGGGAGGATTTCCTAAAATCTGATATATAAACTTCACAAATCTGATTATGAATACCATTCAAATTGTACCGATCGACTCAGAATCGGCAGGAGAATCGATTTCGCGAAGTCCGTCCGTCCGTCCGTCTGTTTGTCCGTCCGTCCGTCCGTCCACCTGTCTGTCTGTCCGTCCGTCCTTTTTATACCCTTCACCAATAGGTGAAAGGGTATTATAAGTTTGTGATTCCGTTTGTAATTTTTTTATTAGTGATCGTAGACCCCATAAAAATTATACCGATCGACTCAGAATCGGGAGGAGAATCGATTAAGCGATGCTCGTCTGTCTGTCTCTCCGTCCGTCTGTCTGTTGAAATCAAGTTTCTGAAGCCCCTGGAGGATGGACCTACATAGATTATATATCAGATTTTAGGAAATTCTCCCGCAATGAACGCTATTAAATTTCATCAAAATCGGTCTATAAATACCCAAAATAAAAAAAATCTATGCCCAAAATAACAAAAGAAAAAAAAAAAGAAAAATTCACGAGCTTTGCTCTTTCAGGGAATTACAATTACATGACAATTCTAAGATAATACATCTTAAAACATATGACCATGATATGAACTCAAAATCTATATACATATCTCATACATATGTATAATAAAATGCGTCATTATAACTATTATGTTATTCTTATGCAATATAAAATTATGCATATAAAGCTTAAATTTTATATTACATATTATATTTAAATTTAATCGTCGGTGAGCGTTATAGACTAGCCGGTGGAAACGAGACCTTCAAGACGGTAGGCCACGGTTCGATTACAGGCCGAGGAATTTTTTTTAATTTTAATTTTTTTTTTTAATATTCTCTGTGAGAACAAAAAAAATTAAACTAATTAACTTAAACTTATTTAAGATTAAAAGATTGTGTAAACGCTAAGATCCTACAGAGTGCACTGTTACATACTCAGATATGTATGTACATATGTATATTTAAATGATTCAATATTATTATATTTTTATTATCTTAAATGCATATTCTAATGCAATATAAAATTACGCCTGTGAAACCAGCTTTATAGGCTAGTCGGTAGAGAGAGAAGCTTGGAGTCACTGGGTCAGCGGTTCGGTCTTTGACCGGCAATTTTTTTTTTTTTTTTGATAAAATTCTCTAAGTATTAAATTAAACTAATTAATTTAAACTTATCAAAACTTCTAATATAAAGATTTATAAAGCCATAATTTTATTTTTTTTTTATATTAGATTAACACTTAATAAAGTGCGAGGGATATAGAGTACTTGGTAAAGTGGCGACCTTAGGGTCGAAGGGCCCGGGTTCGATCTCTGACAGGGATTTTTTTTTTATTTTATTATACCCTTCACCAATAGGTGAAAGGGTATTATAAGTTTGTGATTCCGTTTGTAATTTTTTTATTAGTGATCGTAGACCCCATAAAAATTATACCGATCGACTCAGAATCGGGAGGAGAATCGATTAAGCGATGTCCGTCTGTCTGTCTGTCTGTCTGTCTGTCCGTCCGTCTGTCTGTCTGTCTGTTGAAATCAAGTTTCTGAAGCCCCTGGAGGATGGACTTACATAAATTATATATTAGATTTTAGGAAATTCTCCCGCAATGAACGCTATTAAATTTCATTAAAATCGGTTTATAAACACCGAAAATATCGAAAAAATACCAAAAATTAGACGAAAATTTTAAAATTTTTGATTGAAACACACTTTTAAATAACAAGAGAAAAAAGATACTCCTGGTGTACATGTGATAATATATTATATATCAGATTGTAGGAAATAGTTTCCCAAAACACTCTGTAAAATTTTATCAAAATCGGTCCATAAACAACTGAGATATCGCCAAAACATTGAATTTGATGTATCGCAAATTGCCCAAAGTTCGCATTAGAGAATGTTTGTTGAAAAAATGAAATGCAGAAATAGGAAAAACCATCCTCCTTTAGTACGGACCTACATAAATTTTATATCAGATTTTAGGAAATTCCCCCGCCAAGCACGTTATTAAATTTTATCAAAAGCGGTGAGATATCGCAATAACACTACATTTGATGTACAGCAAATTGCTCAGAGTACGTGTCTAAGAAATTTTGTTTACATTTCGTAAGTATTGTTTCAGCGATATCTCAGGTGTTTATGGACCGATTGTGATGAAATTTGACATCGTTCTTTGTGTGAGGATTTTCTAAAATCTATACTCCACAAATCTGATTACGAATACCATTCAAACTGTACCGATCAACTTTGAATCGGCAGGAGAATCGATTTCGCGACCTCCGTCCGTCCGTCCGCCCGTCTGTTTTTTTGTCCGTCCGTCTACCTGTATGTAATTTTTTCTGTTGTAGTCAAGTTTTTGGAGCTCCTGTTTTGTCGATATCTCAGGTGTTTATTTTGATGAAATTAAATAGCGTCCTTCGCAGGGGATTACCTAAATCCTGATGCATTCGGTAATTTGTGGTAGATATAATTTAGCGTTTAAGCGATGGTGTTTTGATCGACAATGATAAAATTCAGGGTGGGACAATATCCTAAAATTTTGTGTAAGATCCAGGAGCTCCACAAATCTGATTTTAGCAGACAGACACTCTGCATTAATCTTAATTTTGTGTCTGACTTTTGAACATTATGATAACATTTGAGAATGTATTATATATCAAATTATAGGTAATCTTCCTAGGAAGTACAAAAATGCAATGATATCCGTTCAAAACCTACATATGTATGTAAGTATCTCACATATCAACGACAATTTAAATTTTTTAAATGCAATTGGGAGAAATCCATTCACGTTTGACAATTGATCCCGTATAACTTCGGCTAAGATACGATGATGACATTTAGTATAAAGACGTTGTACAATATTGATATTCAGGGCGATAGCGTCTAAAATAAACTTTTTAGAGGGACAACATTTGACAAAAGTATTTCTGATCTCTTGAAAAGTTCGATATTGAAAATGGGGGAGCTCTATTCACATTTAGTGAAATCTCCCATATAACCCCGACCGGGAATCGATTTAATGCTGATAAATTAAATCACATTAAAATTGCACAAGGAACTAGAGCAAAACTTTCCAAACATCCATCGGACAGATCGAAAGAACAATACATCCCAAATATTATTGATGAAGTGTTCATTTTAATTAATTAACTAACTTCAGATTAATAAGTAAATCTTTAATAACTTTTCCGACAAAGCTGATATCCATCCATTCAAAAGCTATATATTTCACGTATGTATCTAAAACTAAGAGTGTATACCCTATAATTTTAAGGCTTATCATTGTTAAAGCTTTGACCTAAATCAGTCCGCTAACTTCAGAGTTTTACATAACTAATCAAGAACTTTTACTGGTGGGATAATTCGTACGAATTAAAGTGCACAACCCTCACTGGGCACAGTGTTTTTGGGTTGCATGCCAGAATACTTAAACTTCATCAAATCGATGTGCTATTGCAAATGTAAGGGCATCTACATTTTGAAGCATCTTTTCTGCATGGTTTATCTGGTCTATCGAACTTTATTAAATGTTCGTAAAATATGTGTATATTTTATTTCGAAGCTACTGGCTGGCTTAAATATGTATTCTCTACTTGTAGTCTAGTAATCATTATCTTTCACAAAGGGACCACTTTAGAACCCAAGTGAAGCTTCCCTAGACATCAGCCACCTGCCCAACCTAACCTTTGGGTGCATAACTATCCTAGATGATGACGCCACCGAAAAGCTTTTCTTTTTCCGACTCTTAATTTTAAAGACTCTTTGCATATAATACTAGTATAACCAAATTTTGCTAGGAATTACATTAAGTACTTTTGCAGCACCATTGGTGAAGGGTATCCAAGATTCGGCAAAGCCGAATATACCACTCTTACTTGTTATTGTTTACAATTTATATTTAATATTAGATTTAAACAATGAGTTCAATATCGCTAGAGTTTGAAATTAAAATCGGTGAAGATGATTCGTTTTTTTTGGCGAATATGTGTCCATTACGGACCCATACAAATCTCCATTCTGCGTCTCTAGCTTTTGTTTTAGCTTGCCACAAAAGTTTGCGATTGTTAGCGGTTAGTTGGTCGTTTATGAAAATAGCATTGCTGTTTGCTGGGTTGTTTATTTCATTATTATTTGGGTTTGGTTTTCCAAACGTATGAGTAAATAAATCACCACTCACTTTGTGTCCTCTCAACTTTGACATCAGCTCTTTCTTTTTGTTAAGAGAGCAAAATTCAACGATCATTTTATCATTTTTCTTTACCTTGTACGCATTATTTATGTCAGAGTCTTGAACATCGACATGCACAGAGGCGGCAATTGTTTTTATTGCTTCAACTGCATTGATGTTATTATTGTTTATATTTTTAATTTCTACGTTCTTGTTTATCGATTGTTGCTCCATTATATTTATTTTGGTTTCCAACTTTTGTAAGCGAACATCTTTTTCAATATTCTCTTTTTTGAGGTCGCTGACCTGAACGGCTAAATTAGACATTGTTTCGCTCAATTTTGTAAAAGCAATTGACATCTCCTCTCTCAGAGAATTTTGAGAAGCAGTAATGTTGCTGTTCATCAAATTAATGCTGGCTTTTATATCATTAAAGTCGTTTGTGACAGATGACTTTAAGGACAAAAGGTCAGATTTTATATCTGATACATCCGAACTTAGGGTGTTTAAATGTATAGTCTTTAAATCTTTTACTCCCGTCATTTGATTCTGGTGGAATATTAGTCTCTTCATCATTTCTTAAATGTTTTTTTGAAGATTGTGCACCTTGTAGTTGTTGTTGTTGCTGCTGCTCCAGTTGTTGTTGGTCATCTCGATTAATTTCTTGATGGAAGTTGTTAGGAGACTTGTTTCTATCGGGTCTGCATTTTATGCATCTCCAAGATTGTTTCTTATCCGCATTCATATTCGAGTATGTCGACTCAGATAGTGTACCGCACGGTGAGTAATGGTATTTTCTCCCACAATTGTAACACTTGATGTAATCTCCTGTTAAAGGCAGAGATTTATTGCATGTACTGCAGAGAGCATTGGGGATAGAGAGATAACTCATTTTTGGAGGAAAAAGAAGAAATAATAAGAGTTTTTTGTTTGGCTTTTGAATTTTTTTAATTTTGGATTAAATATTTTTGTTTTATAATTTTTTCACAAGAACTAGTGGCACTTATTTGAATTTTATTTCACAGATATTTAGCGCTGCACTTAGGCTTTTATTTAATATAAATTTGATGAATTCTTTTTAGGATTTCAATGTTGAAATAAACGTTTTTGTGTGCGCTGTATAAAAAACACGTCCGACCGCAATGAAATATTATTCTAATAATATTATTCTAACTGAACTAGAACTGAACTAGAACTGAACTAGAACTGAACTAGAACTGAACTAGAACTGAACTAGAACTGAACTAGAACTGAACTAGAACTGAACTAGAACTGAACTAGAACTGAACTAGAACTGAACTAGAACTGAACTAGAACTGAACTAGAACTGAACTAGAACTGAACTAGAACTGAACTAGAACTGAACTAGAACTGAACTAGAACTGAACTAGAACTGAACTAGAACTGAACTAGAACTGAACTAGAACTGAACTAGAACTGAACTAGAACTGAACTAGAACTGAACTAGAACTGAACTAGAACTGAACTAGAACTGAACTAGAACTGAACTAGAACTGAACTAGAACTGAACTAGAACTGAACTAGAACTGAACTAGAACTGAACTAGAACTGAACTAGAACTGAACTAGAACTGAACTAGAACTGAACTAGAACTGAACTAGAACTGAACTAGAACTGAACTAGAACTGAACTAGAACTGAACTAGAACTGAACTAGAACTGAACTAGAACTGAACTAGAACTGAACTAGAACTGAACTAGAACTGAACTAGAACTGAACTAGAACTGAACTAGAACTGAACTAGAACTGAACTAGAACTGAACTAGAACTGAACTAGAACTGAACTAGAACTGAACTAGAACTGAACTAGAACTGAACTAGAACTGAACTAGAACTGAACTAGAACTGAACTAGAACTGAACTAGAACTGAACTAGAACTGAACTAGAACTGAACTAGAACTGAACTAGAACTGAACTAGAACTGAACTAGAACTGAACTAGAACTGAACTAGAACTGAACTAGAACTGAACTAGAACTGAACTAGAACTGAACTAGAACTGAACTAGAACTGAACTAGAACTGAACTAGAACTGAACTAGAACTGAACTAGAACTGAACTAGAACTGAACTAGAACTGAACTAGAACTGAACTAGAACTGAACTAGAACTGAACTAGAACTGAACTAGAACTGAACTAGAACTGAACTAGAACTGAACTAGAACTGAACTAGAACTGAACTAGAACTGAACTAGAACTGAACTAGAACTGAACTAGAACTGAACTAGAACTGAACTTGAACTGAACTAGAACTGAACTAGAACTAAACTAGAACTGAACTAGAACTGAACTAGAACTGAACTAGAACTGAACTAGAACTGAACTAGAACTGAACAAGAACTGAACAAGAACTGAACTAGAACTGAACTAGAACTGAACTAAAACTGAACTAGAACTGAACTAGAACTGAACTAGAACTGAACTAGAACTGAACTAGAACTGAACTAGAACTGAACTAGAACTGAACTAGAACTGAACTAGAACTGAACTAGAACTGAACTAGAACTGAACTAGAACTGAACTAGAACTGAACTAGAACTGAACTAGAACTGAACTAGAACTGAACTAGAACTGAACTAGAACTGAACTAGAACTGAACTAGAACTGAACTAGAACTGAACTAGAACTGAACTAGAACTGAACTAGAACTGAACTAGAACTGAACTAGAACTGAACTAGAACTGAACTAGAACTGAACTAGAACTGAACTAGAACTGAACTAGAACTGAACTAGAACTGAACTAGAACTGAACTAGAACTGAACTAGAACTGAACTAGAACTGAACTAGAACTGAACTAGAACTGAACTAGAACTGAACTAGAACTGAACTAGAACTGAACTAGAACTGAACTAGAACTGAACTAGAACTGAACTAGAACTGAACTAGAACTGAACTAGAACTGAACTAGAACTGAACTAGAACTGAACTAGAACTGAACTAGAACTGAACTAGAACTGAACTAGAACTGAACTAGAACTGAACTGAACTAGAACTGAACTAGAACTGAACTAGAACTGAACTAGAACTGAACTAGAACTGAACTAGAACTGAACTAGAACTGAACTAGAACTGAACTAGAACTGAACTAGAACTGAACTAGAACTGAACTAGAACTGAACTAGAACTGAACTAGAACTGAACTAGAACTGAACTAGAACTGAACTAGAACTGAACTAGAACTGAACTAGAACTGAACTAGAACTGAACTAGAACTGAACTAGAACTGAACTAGAACTGAACTAGAACTGAACTAGAACTGAACTAGAACTGAACTAGAACTGAACTAGAACTGAACTAGAACTGAACTAGAACTGAACTAGAACTGAACTAGAACTGAACTAGAACTGAACTAGAACTGAACTAGAACTGAACTAGAACTGAACTAGAACTGAACTAGAACTGAACTAGAACTGAACTAGAACTGAACTAGAACTGAACTAGAACTGAACTAGAACTGAACTAGAACTGAACTAGAACTGAACTAGAACTGAACTAGAACTGAACTAGAACTGAACTAGAACTGAACTAGAACTGAACTAGAACTGAACTAGAACTGAACTAGAACTGAACTAGAACTGAACTAGAACTGAACTAGAACTGAACTAGAACTGAACTAGAACTGAACTAGAACTGAACTAGAACTGAACTAGAACTGAACTAGAACTGAACTAGAACTGAACTAGAACTGAACTAGAACTGAACTAGAACTGAACTAGAACTGAACTAGAACTGAACTAGAACTGAACTAGAACTGAACTAGAACTGAACTAGAACTGAACTAGAACTGAACTAGAACTGAACTAGAACTGAACTAGAACTGAACTAGAACTGAACTAGAACTGAACTAGAACTGAACTAGAACTGAACTAGAACTGAACTAGAACTGAACTAGAACTGAACTAGAACTGAACTAGAACTGAACTAGAACTGAACTAGAACTGAACTTGAACTGAACTAGAACTGAACTAGAACTAAACTAGAACTGAACTAGAACTGAACTAGAACTGAACTAGAACTGAACTAGAACTGAACTAGAACTGAACAAGAACTGAACTAGAACTGAACTAGAACTGAACTAAAACTGAACTAGAACTGAACTAGAACTGAACTAGAACTGAACTAGAACTGAACTAGAACTGAACTAGAACTGAACTAGAACTGAACTAGAACTGAACTAGAACTGAACTAGAACTGAACTAGAACTGAACTAGAACTGAACTAGAACTGAACTAGAACTGAACTAGAACTGAACTAGAACTGAACTAGAACTGAACTAGAACTGAACTAGAACTGAACTAGAACTGAACTAGAACTGAACTAGAACTGAACTAGAACTGAACTAGAACTGAACTAGAACTGAACTAGAACTGAACTAGAACTGAACTAGAACTGAACTAGAACTGAACTAGAACTGAACTAGAACTGAACTAGAACTGAACTAGAACTGAACTAGAACTGAACTAGAACTGAACTAGAACTGAACTAGAACTGAACTAGAACTGAACTAGAACTGAACTAGAACTGAACTAGAACTGAACTAGAACTGAACTAGAACTGAACTAGAACTGAACTAGAACTGAACTAGAACTGAACTTGAACTGAACTAGAACTGAACTAGAACTAAACTAGAACTGAACTAGAACTGAACTAGAACTGAACTAGAACTGAACTAGAACTGAACTAGAACTGAACAAGAACTGAACTAGAACTGAACTAGAACTGAACTAAAACTGAACTAGAACTGAACTAGAACTGAACTAGAACTGAACTAGAACTGAACTTGAACTGAACTAGAACTGAACTAGAACTAAACTAGAACTGAACTAGAACTGAACTAGAACTGAACTAGAACTGAACTAGAACTGAACTAGAACTGAACTAGAACTGAACTAGAACTGAACTTGAACTGAACTAGAACTGAACTAGAACTAAACTAGAACTGAACTAGAACTGAACTAGAACTGAACTAGAACTGAACTAGAACTGAACTAGAACTGAACAAGAACTGAACTAGAACTGAACTAGAACTGAACTAAAACTGAACTAGAACTGAACTAGAACTGAACTAGAACTGAACTAGAACTGAACTAGAACTGAACTAGAACTGAACTAGAACTGAACTAGAACTGAACTAGAACTGAACTAGAACTGAACTAGAACTGAACTAGAACTGAACTAGAACTGAACTAGAACTGAACTAGAACTGAACTAGAACTGAACTAGAACTGAACTAGAACTGAACTAGAACTGAACTAGAACTGAACTAGAACTGAACTAGAACTGAACTAGAACTGAACTAGAACTGAACTAGAACTGAACTAGAACTGAACTAGAACTGAACTAGAACTGAACTAGAACTGAACTAGAACTGAACTAGAACTGAACTAGAACTGAACTAGAACTGAACTAGAACTGAACTAGAACTGAACTAGAACTGAACTAGAACTGAACTAGAACTGAACTACTGAACTGAACTAGAACTGAACTAGAACTGAACTAGAACTGAACTAGAACTGAACTAGAACTGAACTAGAACTGAACTAGAACTGAACTAGAACTGAACTAGAACTGAACTAGAACTGAACTAGAACTGAACTAGAACTGAACTAGAACTGAACTAGAACTGAACTAGAACTGAACTAGAACTGAACTAGAACTGAACTAGAACTGAACTAGAACTGAACTAGAACTGAACTAGAACTGAACTAGAACTGAAACTAGAACTGAACTAGAACTGAACTAGAACTGAACTAGAACTGAACTAGAACTGAACTAGAACTGAACTAGAACTGAACTAGAACTGAACTAGAACTGAACTAGAACTGAACTAGAACTGAACTAGAACTGAACTGAACTGAACTAGAACTGAACTAGAACTGAACTAGAACTGAACTAGAACTGAACTAGAACTGAACTAGAACTGAACTAGAACTGAACTGAACTAGAACTGAACTAGAACTGAACTAGAACTGAACTAGAACTGAACTAGAACTGAACTAGAACTGAACTAGAACTGAACTAGAACTGAACTAGAACTGAACTAGAACTGAACTAGAACTGAACTAGAACTGAACTAGAACTGAACTAGAACTGAACTAGAACTGAACTAGAACTGAACTAGAACTGAACTAGAACTGAACTAGAACTGAACTAGAACTGAACTAGAACTGAACTAGAACTGAACTAGAACTGAACTAGAACTGAACTAGAACTGAACTAGAACTGAACTAGAACTGAACTAGAACTGAACTAGAACTGAACTAGAACTGAACTAGAACTGAACTAGAACTGAACTAGAACTGAACTAGAACTGAACTAGAACTGAACTAGAACTGAACTAGAACTGAACTAGAACTGAACTAGAACTGAACTAGAACTGAACTAGAACTGAACTAGAACTGAACTAGAACTGAACTAGAACTGAACTAGAACTGAACTAGAACTGAACTAGAACTGAACTAGAACTGAACTAGAACTGAACTAGAACTGAACTAGAACTGAACTAGAACTGAACTAGAACTGAACTAGAACTGAACTAGAACTGAACTAGAACTGAACTAGAACTGAACTAGAACTGAACTAGAACTGAACTAGAACTGAACTAGAACTGAACTAGAACTGAACTAGAACTGAACTAGAACTGAACTAGAACTGAACTAGAACTGAACTAGAACTGAACTAGAACTGAACTAGAACTGAACTAGAACTGAACTAGAACTGAACTAGAACTGAACTAGAACTGAACTAGAACTGAACTAGAACTGAACTAGAACTGAACTAGAACTGAACTAGAACTGAACTAGAACTGAACTAGAACTGAACTAGAACTGAACTAGAACTGAACTAGAACTGAACTAGAACTGAACTAGAACTGAACTTGAACTGAACTAGAACTGAACTAGAACTAAACTAGAACTGAACTAGAACTGAACTAGAACTGAACTAGAACTGAACTAGAACTGAACTAGAACTGAACAAGAACTGAACAAGAACTGAACTAGAACTGAACTAGAACTGAACTAAACTGAACTAGAACTGAACTAGAACTGAACTAGAACTGAACTAGAACTGAACTAGAACTGAACTAGAACTGAACTAGAACTGAACTAGAACTGAACTAGAACTGAACTAGAACTGAACTAGAACTGAACTAGAACTGAACTAGAACTGAACTAGAACTGAACTAGAACTGAACTAGAACTGAACTAGAACTGAACTAGAACTGAACTAGAACTGAACTAGAACTGAACTAGAACTGAACTAGAACTGAACTAGAACTGAACTAGAACTGAACTAGAACTGAACTAGAACTGAACTAGAACTGAACTAGAACTGAACTAGAACTGAACTAGAACTGAACTAGAACTGAACTAGAACTGAACTAGAACTGAACTAGAACTGAACTAGAACTGAACTAGAACTGAACTAGAACTGAACTAGAACTGAACTAGAACTGAACTAGAACTGAACTAGAACTGAACTAGAACTGAACTAGAACTGAACTAGAACTGAACTAGAACTGAACTAGAACTGAACTAGAACTGAACTAGAACTGAACTAGAACTGAACTAGAACTGAACTAGAACTGAACTAGAACTGAACTAGAACTGAACTAGAACTGAACTAGAACTGAACTAGAACTGAACTGAACTAGAACTGAACTAGAACTGAACTAGAACTGAACTAGAACTGAACTAGAACTGAACTAGAACTGAACTAGAACTGAACTAGAACTGAACTAGAACTGAACTAGAACTGAACTAGAACTGAACTAGAACTGAACTAGAACTGAACTAGAACTGAACTAGAACTGAACTAGAACTGAACTAGAACTGAACTAGAACTGAACTAGAACTGAACTAGAACTGAACTAGAACTGAACTAGAACTGAACTAGAACTGAACTAGAACTGAACTAGAACTGAACTAGAACTGAACTAGAACTGAACTAGAACTGAACTAGAACTGAACTAGAACTGAACTAGAACTGAACTAGAACTGAACTAGAACTGAACTAGAACTGAACTAGAACTGAACTAGAACTGAACTAGAACTGAACTAGAACTGAACTAGAACTGAACTAGAACTGAACTAGAACTGAACTAGAACTGAACTAGAACTGAACTAGAACTGAACTAGAACTGAACTAGAACTGAACTAGAACTGAACTAGAACTGAACTAGAACTGAACTAGAACTGAACTAGAACTGAACTAGAACTGAACTAGAACTGAACTAGAACTGAACTAGAACTGAACTAGAACTGAACTAGAACTGAACTAGAACTGAACTAGAACTGAACTAGAACTGAACTAGAACTGAACTAGAACTGAACTAGAACTGAACTAGAACTGAACTAGAACTGAACTAGAACTGAACTAGAACTGAACTAGAACTGAACTAGAACTGAACTAGAACTGAACTAGAACTGAACTAGAACTGAACTAGAACTGAACTAGAACTGAACTAGAACTGAACTAGAACTGAACTAGAACTGAACTAGAACTGAACTAGAACTGAACTAGAACTGAACTAGAACTGAACTAGAACTGAACTAGAACTGAACTAGAACTGAACTAGAACTGAACTAGAACTGAACTAGAACTGAACTAGAACTGAACTAGAACTGAACTAGAACTGAACTAGAACTGAACTAGAACTGAACTTGAACTGAACTAGAACTGAACTAGAACTGAACTAGAACTGAACTAGAACTGAACTAGAACTGAACTAGAACTGAACTAGAACTGAACTAGAACTGAACTAGAACTGAACTAGAACTGAACTAGAACTGAACTAGAACTGAACTAGAACTGAACTAGAACTGAACTAGAACTGAACTAGAACTGAACTAGAACTGAACTAGAACTGAACTAGAACTGAACTAGAACTGAACTAGAACTGAACTAGAACTGAACTAGAACTGAACTAGAACTGAACTAGAACTGAACTAGAACTGAACTAGAACTGAACTAGAACTGAACTAGAACTGAACTAGAACTGAACTAGAACTGAACTAGAACTGAACTAGAACTGAACTAGAACTGAACTAGAACTGAACTAGAACTGAACTAGAACTGAACTAGAACTGAACTAGAACTGAACTAGAACTGAACTAGAACTGAACTAGAACTGAACTAGAACTGAACTAGAACTGAACTAGAACTGAACTAGAACTGAACTAGAACTGAACTAGAACTGAACTAGAACTGAACTAGAACTGAACTAGAACTGAACTAGAACTGAACTAGAACTGAACTAGAACTGAACTAGAACTGAACTAGAACTGAACTAGAACTGAACTAGAACTGAACTAGAACTGAACTAGAAAACTGAACTAGAACTGAACTTGAACTGAACTAGAACTGAACTAGAACTAAACTAGAACTGAACTAGAACTGAACTAGAACTGAACTAGAACTGAACTAGAACTGAACTAGAACTGAACAAGAACTGAACTAGAACTGAACTAGAACTGAACTAAAACTGAACTAGAACTGAACTAGAACTGAACTAGAACTGAACTAGAACTGAACTTGAACTGAACTAGAACTGAACTAGAACTAAACTAGAACTGAACTAGAACTGAACTAGAACTGAACTAGAACTGAACTAGAACTGAACTAGAACTGAACTAGAACTGAACTAGAACTGAACTTGAACTGAACTAGAACTGAACTAGAACTAAACTAGAACTGAACTAGAACTGAACTAGAACTGAACTAGAACTGAACTAGAACTGAACTAGAACTGAACAAGAACTGAACTAGAACTGAACTAGAACTGAACTAAAACTGAACTAGAACTGAACTAGAACTGAACTAGAACTGAACTAGAACTGAACTAGAACTGAACTAGAACTGAACTAGAACTGAACTAGAACTGAACTAGAACTGAACTAGAACTGAACTAGAACTGAACTAGAACTGAACTAGAACTGAACTAGAACTGAACTAGAACTGAACTAGAACTGAACTAGAACTGAACTAGAACTGAACTAGAACTGAACTAGAACTGAACTAGAACTGAACTAGAACTGAACTAGAACTGAACTAGAACTGAACTAGAACTGAACTAGAACTGAACTAGAACTGAACTAGAACTGAACTAGAACTGAACTAGAACTGAACTAGAACTGAACTAGAACTGAACTAGAACTGAACTAGAACTGAACTAGAACTGAACTAGAACTGAACTAGAACTGAACTAGAACTGAACTAGAACTGAACTGAACTGAACTGAACTAGAACTGAACTAGAACTGAACTAGAACTGAACTAGAACTGAACTAGAACTGAACTAGAACTGAACTAGAACTGAACTAGAACTGAACTAGAACTGAACTAGAACTGAACTAGAACTGAACTAGAACTGAACTAGAACTGAACTAGAACTGAACTAGAACTGAACTAGAACTGAACTAGAACTGAACTAGAACTGAACTAGAACTGAACTAGAACTGAACTAGAACTGAACTAGAACTGAACTAGAACTGAACTAGAACTGAACTAGAACTGAACTAGAACTGAACTAGAACTGAACTAGAACTGAACTAGAACTGAACTAGAACTGAACTAGAACTGAACTAGAACTGAACTAGAACTGAACTAGAACTGAACTAGAACTGAACTAGAACTGAACTAGAACTGAACTAGAACTGAACTAGAACTGAACTGAACTAGAACTGAACTAGAACTGAACTAGAACTGAACTAGAACTGAACTAGAACTGAACTAGAACTGAACTAGAACTGAACTAGAACTGAACTAGAACTGAACTAGAACTGAACTAGAACTGAACTAGAACTGAACTAGAACTGAACTAGAACTGAACTAGAACTGAACTAGAACTGAACTAGAACTGAACTAGAACTGAACTAGAACTGAACTAGAACTGAACTAGAACTGAACTAGAACTGAACTAGAACTGAACTAGAACTGAACTAGAACTGAACTAGAACTGAACTAGAACTGAACTAGAACTGAACTAGAACTGAACTAGAACTGAACTAGAACTGAACTAGAACTGAACTAGAACTGAACTAGAACTGAACTAGAACTGAACTAGAACTGAACTAGAACTGAACTAGAACTGAACTAGAACTGAACTAGAACTGAACTAGAACTGAACTAGAACTGAACTAGAACTGAACTAGAACTGAACTAGAACTGAACTAGAACTGAACTAGAACTGAACTAGAACTGAACTAGAACTGAACTAGAACTGAACTAGAACTGAACTAGAACTGAACTAGAACTGAACTAGAACTGAACTAGAACTGAACTAGAACTGAACTAGAACTGAACTAGAACTGAACTAGAACTGAACTAGAACTGAACTAGAACTGAACTAGAACTGAACTAGAACTGAACTAGAACTGAACTAGAACTGAACTAGAACTGAACTAGAACTGAACTAGAACTGAACTAGAACTGAACTAGAACTGAACTAGAACTGAACTAGAACTGAACTAGAACTGAACTAGAACTGAACTAGAACTGAACTAGAACTGAACTAGAACTGAACTAGAACTGAACTAGAACTGAACTAGAACTGAACTAGAACTGAACTAGAACTGAACTAGAACTGAACTAGAACTGAACTAGAACTGAACTAGAACTGAACTAGAACTGAACTAGAACTGAACTAGAACTGAACTAGAACTGAACTAGAACTGAACTAGAACTGAACTAGAACTGAACTAGAACTGAACTAGAACTGAACTAGAACTGAACTAGAACTGAACTAGAACTGAACTAGAACTGAACTAGAACTGAACTAGAACTGAACTAGAACTGAACTAGAACTGAACTAGAACTGAACTAGAACTGAACTAGAACTGAACTAGAACTGAACTAGAACTGAACTAGAACTGAACTAGAACTGAACTAGAACTGAACTAGAACTGAACTAGAACTGAACTAGAACTGAACTAGAACTGAACTAGAACTGAACTAGAACTGAACTAGAACTGAACTAGAACTGAACTAGAACTGAACTAGAACTGAACTAGAACTGAACTAGAACTGAACTAGAACTGAACTAGAACTGAACTAGAACTGAACTAGAACTGAACTAGAACTGAACTAGAACTGAACTAGAACTGAACTAGAACTGAACTAGAACTGAACTAGAACTGAACTAGAACTGAACTAGAACTGAACTAGAACTGAACTAGAACTGAACTAGAACTGAACTAGAACTGAACTAGAACTGAACTAGAACTGAACTAGAACTGAACTAGAACTGAACTAGAACTGAACTAGAACTGAACTAGAACTGAACTAGAACTGAACTAGAACTGAACTAGAACTGAACTAGAACTGAACTAGAACTGAACTAGAACTGAACTAGAACTGAACTAGAACTGAACTAGAACTGAACTAGAACTGAACTAGAACTGAACTAGAACTGAACTAGAACTGAACTAGAACTGAACTAGAACTGAACTAGAACTGAACTAGAACTGAACTAGAACTGAACTAGAACTGAACTAGAACTGAACTAGAACTGAACTAGAACTGAACTAGAACTGAACTAGAACTGAACTAGAACTGAACTAGAACTGAACTAGAACTGAACTAGAACTGAACTAGAACTGAACTAGAACTGAACTAGAACTGAACTAGAACTGAACTAGAACTGAACTAGAACTGAACTAGAACTGAACTAGAACTGAACTAGAACTGAACTAGAACTGAACTAGAACTGAACTAGAACTGAACTAGAACTGAACTAGAACTGAACTAGAACTGAACTAGAACTGAACTAGAACTGAACTAGAACTGAACTAGAACTGAACTAGAACTGAACTAGAACTGAACTAGAACTGAACTAGAACTGAACTAGAACTGAACTAGAACTGAACTAGAACTGAACTAGAACTGAACTAGAACTGAACTAGAACTGAACTAGAACTGAACTAGAACTGAACTAGAACTGAACTAGAACTGAACTAGAACTGAACTAGAACTGAACTAGAACTGAACTAGAACTGAACTAGAACTGAACTAGAACTGAACTAGAACTGAACTAGAACTGAACTAGAACTGAACTAGAACTGAACTAGAACTGAACTAGAACTGAACTAGAACTGAACTAGAACTGAACTAGAACTGAACTAGAACTGAACTAGAACTGAACTAGAACTGAACTAGAACTGAACTAGAACTGAACTAGAACTGAACTAGAACTGAACTAGAACTGAACTAGAACTGAACTAGAACTGAACTAGAACTGAACTAGAACTGAACTAGAACTGAACTAGAACTGAACTAGAACTGAACTAGAACTGAACTAGAACTGAACTAGAACTGAACTAGAACTGAACTAGAACTGAACTAGAACTGAACTAGAACTGAACTAGAACTGAACTAGAACTGAACTAGAACTGAACTAGAACTGAACTAGAACTGAACTAGAACTGAACTAGAACTGAACTAGAACTGAACTAGAACTGAACTAGAACTGAACTAGAACTGAACTAGAACTGAACTAGAACTGAACTAGAACTGAACTAGAACTGAACTAGAACTGAACTAGAACTGAACTAGAACTGAACTAGAACTGAACTAGAACTGAACTAGAACTGAACTAGAACTGAACTAGAACTGAACTAGAACTGAACTAGAACTGAACTAGAACTGAACTAGAACTGAACTAGAACTGAACTAGAACTGAACTAGAACTGAACTAGAACTGAACTAGAACTGAACTAGAACTGAACTAGAACTGAACTAGAACTGAACTAGAACTGAACTAGAACTGAACTAGAACTGAACTAGAACTGAACTAGAACTGAACTAGAACTGAACTAGAACTGAACTAGAACTGAACTAGAACTGAACTAGAACTGAACTAGAACTGAACTAGAACTGAACTAGAACTGAACTAGAACTGAACTAGAACTGAACTAGAACTGAACTAGAACTGAACTAGAACTGAACTAGAACTGAACTAGAACTGAACTAGAACTGAACTAGAACTGAACTAGAACTGAACTAGAACTGAACTAGAACTGAACTAGAACTGAACTAGAACTGAACTAGAACTGAACTAGAACTGAACTAGAACTGAACTAGAACTGAACTAGAACTGAACTAGAACTGAACTAGAACTGAACTAGAACTGAACTAGAACTGAACTAGAACTGAACTAGAACTAGAACTGAACTAGAACTGAACTAGAAATAGAACTGAACTAGAACTGAACTAGAACTGAACTAGAACTGAACTAGACTGAACTAGAACTGAACTAGAACTGAACTAGAACTGAACTAGAACTGAACTAGAACTGAACTAGAACTGAACTAGAACTGAACTAGAACTGAACTAGAACTGAACTAGAACTGAACTAGAACTGAACTAGAACTGAACTAGAACTGAACTAGAACTGAACTAGAACTGAACTAGAACTGAACTAGAACTGAACTAGAACTGAACTAGAACTGAACTAGAACTGAACTAGAACTAGAACTAGAACTAGAACTAGAACTGAACTAGAACTGAACTAGAACTAGAACTGAACTCGAACTAGAACTGAACTAGAACTAGAACTGAACTAGAACTAGAACTGAACTAGAACTAGAACTGAACTAGAACTAGAACTGAACTAGAACTAGAACTGAACTAGAACTGAACTAGAACTGAACTAGAACTGAACTAGAACTGAACTAGAACTGAACTAGAACTGAACTAGAACTGAACTAGAACTGAACTAGAACTGAACTAGAACTGAACTAGAACTGAACTAGAACTGAACTAGAACTGAACTAGAACTGAACTAGAACTGAACTAGAACTGAACTAGAACTGAACTAGAACTGAACTAGAACTGAACTAGAACTGAACTAGAACTGAACTAGAACTGAACTAGAACTGAACTAGAACTGAACTAGAACTGAACTAGAACTGAACTAGAACTGAACTAGAACTGAACTAGAACTGAACTAGAACTGAACTAGAACTGAACTAGAACTGAACTAGAACTGAACTAGAACTGAACTAGAACTGAACTAGAACTGAACTAGAACTGAACTAGAACTGAACTAGAAATGAACTAGAACTGAACTAGAACTGAACTAGAACTGAACTAGAACTGAACTAGAACTGAACTAGAACTGAACTAGAACTGAACTAGAACTGAACTAGAACTGAACTAGAACTGAACTAGAACTGAACTAGAACTGAACTAGAACTGAACTAGAACTGAACTAGAACTGAACTAGAACTGAACTAGAACTGAACTAGAACTGAACTAGAACTGAACTAGAACTGAACTAGAACTGAACCAGAACTGAACTAGAACTGAACTAGAACTGAACTAGAACTGAACTAGAACTGAACTAGAACTGAACTAGAACTGAACTAGAACTGAACTAGAACTGAACTAGAACTGAACTAGAACTGAACTAGAACTGAACTAGAACTGAACTAGAACTGAACTAGAACTGAACTAGAACTGAACTAGAACTGAACTAGAACTGAACTAGAACTGAACTAGAACTGAACTAGAACTGAACTAGAACTGAACTAGAACTGAACTAGAACTGAACTAGAACTGAACTAGAACTGAACTAGAACTGAACTAGAACTGAACTAGAACTGAACTAGAACTGAACTAGAACTGAACTAGAACTGAACTAGAACTGAACTAGAACTGAACTAGAACTGAACTAGAACTGAACTAGAACTGAACTAGAACTGAACTAGAACTGAACTAGAACTGAACTAGAACTGAACTAGAACTGAACTAGAACTGAACTAGAACTGAACTAGAACTGAACTAGAACTGAACTAGAACTGAACTAGAACTGAACTAGAACTGAACTAGAACTGAACTAGAACTGAACTAGAACTGAACTAGAACTGAACTAGAACTGAACTAGAACTGAACTAGAACTGAACTAGAACTGAACTAGAACTGAACTAGAACTGAACTAGAACTGAACTAGAACTGAACTAGAACTGAACTAGAACTGAACTAGAACTGAACTAGAACTGAACTAGAACTGAACTAGAACTGAACTAGAACTGAACTAGAACTGAACTAGAACTGAACTAGAACTGAACTAGAACTGAACTAGAACTGAACTAGAACTGAACTAGAACTGAACTAGAACTGAACTAGAACTGAACTAGAACTGAACTAGAACTGAACTAGAACTGAACTAGAACTGAACTAGAACTGAACTAGAACTGAACTAGAACTGAACTAGAACTGAACTAGAACTGAACTAGAACTGAACTAGAACTGAACTAGAACTGAACTAGAACTAAACTAGAACTGAACTAGAACTGAACTAGAACTGAACTAGAACTGAACTAGAACTGAACTAGAACTGAACTAGAACTGAACTAGAACTGAACTAGAACTGAACTAGAACTGAACTAGAACTGAACTAGAACTGAACTAGAACTGAACTAGAACTGAACTAGAACTGAACTAGAACTGAACTAGAACTGAACTAGAACTGAACTAGAACTGAACTAGAACTGAACTAGAACTGAACTAGAACTGAACTAGAACTGAACTAGAACTGAACTAGAACTGAACTAGAACTGAACTAGAACTGAACTAGAACTGAACTAGAACTGAACTGAACTAGAACTAGAACTGAACTAGAACTGAACTAGAACTGAACTAGAACTGAACTAGAACTGAACTAGAACTGAACTAGAACTGAACTAGAACTGAACTAGAACTGAACTAGAACTGAACTAGAACTGAACTAGAACTGAACTAGAACTGAACTAGAACTGAACTAGAACTGAACTAGAACTGAACTAGAACTGAACTAGAACTGAACTAGAACTGAACTAGAACTGAACTAGAACTGAACTAGAACTGAACTAGAACTGAACTAGAACTGAACTAAAACTGAACTAGAACTGAACTAGAACTGAACTAGAACTGAACTAGAACTGAACTAGAACTGAACTAGAACTAGAACTGAACTAGAACTGAACTAGAACTGAACTAGAACTGAACTAGAACTGAACTAGAACTGAACTAGAACTGAACTAGAACTGAACTAGAACTGAACTAGAACTGAACTAGAACTGAACTAGAACTGAACTAGAACTGAACTAGAACTGAACTAGAACTGAACTAGAACTGAAATAGAACTAGAACTGAACTGGAACTAGAACTAGAACTAGAACTAGAACTAGAACTGAACTAGAACTGAACTTTTTTTTTTTGTTTGTTTCTTTATTTAAAAAATTCAAATATGTTACAAATATTCTTAAAAGTATACCCGCAAAGCTTTATGCTTGTCTGCAGGATAATTACATATTTTAAATATTTATGCACATTAAATTAACGGAGTAAAATTTTTAAAATTTTTAGGTTTTAAATTTAAAAAGGTTTTTTCTTTATAGTTCATTGCAAACTTATTAAATGATTTCTTATAAGTTTACTTCTTTTGAAATTGTTTTTGATATTTATTACATCGCTGGGTAGCTTATTTAATATTGTTGGCAATAGTACGGGAAGGCTGCTTCTGCCATATTCGTTTGAAAACCGCTCCACTTTGTACTTTCCTTGCTTACGTCTTCTCGTGTTGTACAGATGGTCAACTGGTCGAAAGAATCGAGTATCATCGTAAAATTCTTTAATGAGAGTTGAGTAATATATGTTTTTTATGCTTAAGATATTTAGATCTTTGGCTAGATTGTTTGGGTTGTCATGTGTTCCGAACACCAGGACGTTTTCAGTCTGCTGATTGTATGCTGTGTTGCTAGTCTGATGATTATTAGGATGTACAGTGTTAGTGCTATTTTGCGATGGATAATGTTGGCTTTTCCAAAGTATTTTAAGTATTCGGTTTTGGGTTTCTTGTAGGGTACTTTTATATTTCACGGTTCCCCATGCTGTGATACCATGTCGATGATAGGACTCGACTAAGGAGTAGTAAGCTTGACGTAGTACGCTGTATGGTGAACAAGTGCTTAGGTGATACAGCCTATATCCGGATTTTCTTAACTTTTTTTGAAGATCTTCGATATGGGCTTTCCATTTGAAGTTACTATCGACAAATACTCCTAAATATTTGTATGTTTCAACGTTTTCGATTTTAGTTGTACACGAGTCATTAACACTGGAAAAATTTTTTGCGTTGTTGTGTAAGCATTCAGTATCATGATATGTCAGTTGTATAATTGATTTGTGTAGATGAGGAGGTTTAATATGCATGACTTTCGTCTTACTTGCATTTATTATAAGGCCATTGTCATGGCACCATCTTGTTATAATATCTAGTTGTCTTTGCATAGTGATTGTTGCGTTTGTTATGTTGTTGTCTGCTACAACTATGGCAGTATCGTCTGCGTAGGCGAAAGTTTTGGACTCCTTTAGACATTTTATCATGTCATTAGCGTAGATGATATAGAGTATGGGTCCAAGTTTAGATCCTTGGGGTACTTCACAGTCATATGATATATTTTCGCTGTAAACGTTGGATACTTTTACGCAATATGATCTACAACTTAGGTAGCTTTTAAACCAATTTAGTATGTTTCCTCGAATACCATTTCTTTCGAGAGTCTCCAGAATCTTTACACGCGATAAGGTATCAAATGCCTTACTAAAATCGATAAACAGGGCAAGAACATGTGTGTTATTACTAAGGCAGTTATTGATAAATGTTGAAAAATTTCCCAATAATTTATTAATGTTCTTTCCTTTTTGAAAGCCGTATTGATTGTCATCTATAACTTTGTATTTTTGAAGAAAAGCTGTGAGTCTTCTGACAATAATTTCCTCTAGTATTTTATCTATTATCGATAAGATGGCTATTGGTCTGTAGTTATTAATTTCGGATTGATTGCCATTTTTGTGTATCGGCCTGATTATTGATGTTTTTAGTAAATGAGGTACAGAAGAGTTTTCAAGGCTTGAGTTTATTAACTTTGTTATAATCGGTGTTAACAAGTTGGCGTTAGTTTTGAGGTCTTTTGGGCGAATGCAGTCTGCACCTGCACCTTTTTTTACGAGTTATATTATGGTCTTTGAAATTTTTTATTATAAAACTGTCAATGTTTGTTGTTCTTTTTCCTATTATTTCGTTGATAATTTGCCACGTTACCCGTATATCATTTCGGTTTTCGATAAATTTATTTCTATAGTAATTGTTTTTTTCAAAATTGATTTTTTTTTTACAAAATTTCGAAATTTTTTGAATTCGATTTCATAATTTTTATTTTTTCTATTATTTCTCCATTTTTTAAAAAGTTTATCCTTAACATCACATAACTTCACAATTTCTTACTAATCCACGGATTTGATGACCTTTTTTTGTAAGTTTTTATGGTTTTCATTGATTTTTTGTATATTTGGGTAAAAGTTTCGTGGATTTTTTCATATAAGTTATTTGTATCGCGTGTTTCATTAAATATTTCGCGATAATCCATTACTGGTAATCATGTTGAGATATGCTGTTGTTGTACAATTCTCCATTAAAGTATCAATGTTAACGTCTCCGATAATTATTACTTCTTGCTTTTTCTTTATTTTATTTACTGTTGCATCTAGTTCGTTTATAAATTGTGAAACTCTTTCATGTGGTGGACGGTAAAGAGTGCTCTAAATAAAATTTGTAGTTGGATTTTCTTAAATAAAAATCAAACATTTTAATATAAAAACTTTAAAAAATACGCAAATATAATGACATATTATACAAAATCATTTAGCATTAAAATGTTAACTTAGTTCTCGGGTTTTGCAAAATTATCGACTTTTTTCGGAAACCCTCCCATTAAAGATTTTACAGTTACTTCTCATACCTTTTTGGAGCATGTGTTCCACCTGCGCTTAAAATCGGACATGTTCTTGGAAATCTTTCCTGTGTTCTTCAATTCCTTTTTTACCAGAGCCCAATACCTTTCCACAGGCCGAAGTTCTGGACAGTTAGGTGGATTTGCCTCTCGTGGTACAAAAATGACATTATTCTTTGAGTACCACTCAAGTGCCTTTTTTCCATAATAGCATGATGCCAAATCGGGCCAAAAAAATGTAGTCACTCTGTGCTTTCTTAAAAAGGGAAACAACCGTTTTTGTAGGCACTCCTTTATATAAATTTCTGTGTTTATTGTGCCAGATGCCACAAATACTTTACTTCTTTTGCAACAACTGCAAATAGCTTGCCACACGAGAAACTTCTTAGGGAATTTTGTTTGCTTTTTTGTGCGAAACTCTTGCCGAACATTGCCCCGTTTATCAGCAACATAAAAATCTTGACGAGGAAGTTGAGAAAAGTCTGCCAGTACGTATGTTTCATCATCCATCACACAACAGGTGTATCTTTTTTATAAAATCAGACTTCAATTTTTTCGCTCGTTTTTTTGCTTCTAAGTTCTTTATAGCATTGCGATCTGGAACCTTTTGGACTTTGTATGTCTTCAGTCCAGCATAAGCTTTGACTCTTTGTGCAAAATTCGTAGAACATTTCACCTTACGAACTGCTTTTCTTAAAGAAGAGTTAGGCGCTCTTCGAAAGAGTCGCTCGACTTCTTTTGCCTTACCAATATCTGTAGGACCTTTTTTCCTCCCTGATCCAGGTTTTCTTTCAATGCTCAGGTTTTCCTTATACCGTCTGACGGCATTAGAAACCGTTCGAGGGTCAACTTTCAAATTTTTAGCTATTTTTTAAAAGTTCATGACGGATTTTTTTGAAAAGTTTTAATTATATTTTCACGAACTTTTTTTTCGCAGTCCATTTTGATTGAAATAACTATTGAAAATTAATAATTTCTAAAATAATAGTATTTGACATATCTATAGAAACCAACTTGATCAAAAAATAAATTATTTCTTGCACTATGGATAAATTTTGTCTAAAATAGTAAATGCATATTTTTTTTAGAACACTCTTTAAATGGAGAGTAAGGAGGTGATCTTTTTATTTATGTTTATGTCTATTTGTATTGTTTCAAATGATGACGTATTTAGAGATATATTGGTGAATATTAAATTATTTTTGATGTACACGGCAATTCCGCCACCTCTTCCCTCTCTGTTTAGGAAAACAGAATTGTACCCATTTATTTTGTAAAAATCATTTTCGTCATCAGATATATTAGTTTCAACTAGTATGATTATTTTTAAGTCTTTAAGTATACGGTTGATGTTTGTGAGAAACGTTGAAAAGTGAAGCCTAAGCGAACGAATGTTCATGTAAATTATTGAAATAGGATAACTTAGGAGTTTTGAATTTATTTCATCGAATTTATTAAATATTTGTGTTTGTTTATTGTTCATATTTATATTTTTGTTTAATAATTAAAATGTTTCTGAAAAAAGTTTAAAATTTAAATTGTGCTATTTATATTTTCAATATCTGTGTTATTGTTTATGGTAAAAAGGGGAGAATTTTCATTTTTACGGGCAAAAATGATACCATTACGTATCCAAGCAAAATTCCATTTGGTTTCTTTTGCTTTTATTTTAGCTAACCATAGAAGTCGGCGATTATTGAAGGTTAATTCATCATTAACGTATATGAATTTGTTGTTTTCATTCTCATTTTTGTTTATGATTCTGGAGTCTATTCTGTGCCTATTAATTTTGCTCATCAATTCTGTTTTTTTCCCCAACGTAGAGAATTCTACAATTATTTTTTCTTTTTGTTTTTTTAAGCAAAATGCTTTGTTTACATCTCTTTCATCTACAACAACATTAACCGACTCTGCAATCGTTTTGACAACATCATAAGCCGAGATTTTCTGATTTGTTATATTCTTTATTTCTATATTTTTGTTGATCATTTGTTGCTCTAATTTGTTTATGCGTGTTTCCATTGTGTTAATTTGGGCCTCTCTTTTTTTGTCTTTTTCACAGAGCTCTTTCACTTGAGTTGTTAGTGTATTGAGAGTGGTAGTTATTGATGCCAGTGCATTTTTTATCTCATCATTTATTTGAGTATTTGATGAGTTTACATTAGCAGCAAGTACTTTAAAATCTGATTTAAGCTCCATTACATCAGATTGTACAGAGCAAAGTTTTGAGTTGACGGAGGTCAATGTTATTGACTCTTTAAACTGTTATTGACTCTTTATTTTTTTCGCATTCTTCGTTTTCTTCATCTCCATCACGGGGCTGTTTGTTACTAATATTATCAGCTGATTGTTGGTTAATATTTTCAGTACGTGTTTTTGTTTTGCAGTTTTGACACTTCCATGTTGATTTCCTCTCCCTATACATATTCTTATACGTGAATTCTGACACTGTAGTGCAGGGTGCATAATGGTAATTGGAGTTACAGTGATAACATTTCACATAATTTGGTGTTAAAATTTCTGCGTCGCAGGTTTTACAGAGTACAATTTGACTCATTTTTTTGTTGTTTTTGTTTTTATTTTTTGAAGGAAAAATGTAGAAAAAGAGAAAAGTTTTTGTTTTTTTTTTATATATTGTTATTTTTCAGATAAAAAATTGTTTTAAAGTGATAAAAAACTTTTGAAAAAGTTGTTTGCTTTTATAAACAAAATTCGACAGATATGTTCTTTGTGTTTTGGTGATTTTTTTAGTTTTTTAATTCCATTTTTTATGGGATTTTAATATTATTTTTGTTCTTTTTCGATAGAACTGAACTATGTAGAACTGAACTAGAACTGAACTAGAACTGAACTAGAACTGAACTAGAACTGAACTAGAACTGAACTAGAACTGAACTAGAACTGAACTAGAACTGAACTAGAACTGAACTAGAACTGAACTAGAACTGAACTAGAACTGAACTAGAACTGAACTAGAACTGAACTAGAACTGAACTAGAACTGAACTAGAACTGAACTAGAACTGAACTAGAACTGAACTAGAACTGAACTAGAACTGAACTAGAACTGAACTAGAACTGAACTAGAACTGAACTAGAACTGAACTAGAACTGAACTAGAACTGAACTAGAACTGAACTAGAACTGAACTAGAACTGAACTAGAACTGAACTAGAACTGAACTAGAACTGAACTAGAACTGAACTAGAACTGAACTAGAACTGAACTAGAACTGAAGTGGAATTGAACAGAAACTAAGCTAGAAAATTTTACGCAGTAAAATATTTAACATAGCTTTAAATTATGTAGATAAATTACTTGATATTAAAAAAAGCTTAACATCGGTTTGTTAAGCTAACAATCGTTTTTGGATAATACTTTAATGAATTTTGCTTAGCTTTAGTTTACCAATCGTTGTTAAATTTTTTTGCATAAGACCGTAAGTGTTTTGTGTTAAAATAAACTCTACATAACTAGTTATATGTTTTAGAATCATTTTCTGTTAAAAAACAAAAACGTCCAGAAATTCGAACTTTTCAGAAATTAGAACCGGCAGTTGCACCAAGTGGTTCTAATTTGTGAGATTCCACTGTAATGCATTTAAAAAATACCAAAATCATAATTTTGACTTTTGACCCAGGGAGGACTAGGATCTACCCAATTAAAAAAATATATGCTTATATTTTTCATAGCATGAGTAATTTTACTCCATACAGCATATTGTAATATTGTCAAAGTTTTTGTGATGGATATTAATACTGGACCGTTACAATTATAACATTTATAATAGAAATCAAAATATAATTTTTATTTTATGATATTTTTTTGCAGAAATAATTGTTATTTTACGATTTTTATTTTTTTGCCAAATATATTTGTCAAATTCTGGCAAATATTTTTTTTGTCAAAAATATTTGTCAAGATCTGACAAATATTTCGAGCCATAACCAAAAGAGCGTAAGCGACATGATGGACGATTTTCATTTTATTATTAAAATTTATTATTCATGATCATCTGCATCATCTCACAAAATACCAGGGCAGTAGAATTTACCCTTATGATTTTACAGCAAAAACAATAAAGACTTTAGTACAATTCACTATCCAAAGATATTTAAAATAATGCTTCCATTTGAACGCAAATTTTAAAAATTTTCAATAAAAACGGAACATTTTGAAACTTTCCCATAAAAATGTGAAATTTTGAAAATTTTCCATTAAAAAGGGAAATTTTGAAAATTTTCCATTAAAACGCGAAATTTTTAAAATTTCATATAAAAAGGAAATTTGAAAATTTCCCATAAAAAATGGAAATTTTGAAAATTTCCACAAAAAAGGGATATTTTGAAAATTTCCCATAAATACGTGAAATTGAGTGGGATACCCTACTGTTACCGATGAGAACTTTTGCCCTCTCTTGCACTCGGTCGAGAAGCTCCAAAATGGACTTTGAAGCACCGGCCCATATATAGGAGTTGTATTCAATTTTCGGTCGGA
The DNA here is from genome assembly GCA_933228675.1 of Stomorhina lunata. Classification (NCBI taxonomy): domain Eukaryota; kingdom Metazoa; phylum Arthropoda; class Insecta; order Diptera; family Rhiniidae; genus Stomorhina; species Stomorhina lunata. Next base: position 64,041,830 of record OW121741.1, on the reverse strand, counting down.
TGTAGGTGGTGTAAATAGTAAGGAGATCAGAAGAAGTAAAGTACCTCTTACACCGTTTTAGAAAACCGAGGCTTGAATGCTTCTTTCGACACTTGAAAGATATGCTTTGTCCAAAGCACATCACATTGTATTCTCATGCCTAGAACAGCAAGAGCATCTGATTCCTCAATATGTACACCACCCATAAATACAGATGAAATAACATTTGCCGTGCGTTTGTGAGTAAGCATACAACATTGAGTAATCCGCGCATTAAAATTAACTCTATTCGCACGACCCCATTCTGAAATTGTTTCTAAATCGCGGTTTAATGATTTATTCATGTTTTGTCTCATAGTGTCAACCTCAAGGAGGCTCGGCCTACGATTGAATGAATATGAATGGCAAATGTTACTATCATCTGCAAAAGAGTAGATAGGATTGGAAGTTTGACGTAGAAGGTCATTTATAAAGATAAGAAATAGAGAAGGAGAAAGAACAGAACCTTGCGGTACCCCTGAGTTAATCTTGAACTCGTTTGAGGAGCACCCATCTATATACGAGAGTGATCCGTGCTACACTCTATCAAACGCCTTGGAAATATCTACGGCTACAACTTTACTTTCGCCAAAACGGTGTATTGATTGACACCATTTTTCTGATAGGAAGGCTAGCAGATCTCCCGTAGAACGTCCCCTACGGAACCCATACTGGCGGTCGCTTAGTAGGTTGTTAGACTCTAGATATTTAACTATTTTTAACTCTCCAAAACTTTGGAGATTGCAAAACAAATTGCAATTGGGCGGTAATTTCCCTTTTTAGGGATTGGCAACCTTCCAGCACCGAGGAAATGTACCGGCATGGTACAAGGTGCTGAAAAGGTCGAAAAGCACTGCTTCAAGACCAGTGATGGAATGCAACCTGGCCCTGGAGACTTATTTATATTGAGATCCAATAAAACCCGTTTTACAGCACGAGCGCGAAAGAATATCTTTGGCATAGTTACAGATACTCTTTCGAGCTCGGGCAGTGGATGGGTGCTTTCCGGCAAGCGAGAATTGCTTGCAAATAATTCAGCTAAAAGATTAGCTTTATCAACCGGGCCTGTGAATGTTTGACCATCCTTTAAAAGAGAAGAATTATTCTTGACTCTTTTAACGAATGACCAGAAATTCTTGCTGCCCCGAGGAGCAGCAAGAATTTTAGTACAAAGGCGTTGCTCGTATAGAGCCGTTTCACGCCTTAATACTTTGACACATGTACGCCTTGTTACTGAAAGCAACCTCTCGGGATCTGACTGCATGTTTGCAAGGCTGATTAAACCAAGTTTTTAACTTTGGTTTAATCGAAATATTATTCGCTGGGATGAACATTTTTATTCCCAGCTTAATAACATTAGACACCGTTTCAGCCGAGGCACTGATATTATTGTCAAGAAAACAAAATTTCCAGTTAAAAATCTCTAATAAATTCATATAAATGTATTTAAAAAATACAAAAATCATAATTTTGACCTTTGACCCCGGGAAGAGTATGATCTACCCAATTAAAAAAAATCTGTTTATATTTTTCATAGCATGGGTAAATTTACTCCATACAGCATATTGTAATATTGTCAAAGTTTTTGTGATGGATATTAATACTGGACCGTTACAATTATAACATTTATAATAGAAATCAAAATATAATTGTTATTTTACGTGAAAAATTAGGTTTCATCAGGCTTGACTTCATTTTATTTTCAAATTATTAATTTTGAAAATTAGAAAAGTAATTGTATAGGAAAACTGAAAAAATGATTTTTGAACGCGGCTCAGTGGATTGCAATTTCTGTCCCGCCACGGGACTTCATCAGCACTTAGCGCCCCACAGTGGTTTAAGGACGCTTTTTTTGGAAATAATTCTGTAACTTTTGAACGACTGGAGATATTTGAATGAAATGTGGCATGGTGATAGTCAAGGAGTATTCGAGTTGGATTTCAAAAGCACTGGCCCATGAGGGGTCGATGGAGTGATTGATGGACCTTCAAATATGGTCACCTCGGGTGTTCGACTTTTTTAAAAATTCGCCAAAAATGCATTTATGAATGGATTGAAAAGAAATTTTAAACTTAAGTTCTCCTTCAGAATGTCTACAAAAAATACGCTTACATGTGTAAAAATTCGTAAAAAATCCATTTATGAATGGATTGAAAAGAAATTTTAAACTTAAGTTCTCCTTCAGAATGTCTACAAAAAATACGCTTACATGTGTAGGTTATCTCCTTTGGGTTTCGAGATATTTGGATAATATTTGGTTTGATTTTTTACCTATTTTTTTAAGCTTTTTTTGATCTGGTGGACGCATCTGAAGATCAAAAATTTTTTAAGAATATTCGTTAAAATTGTAACAAAATTCTAAATAATTTTTTTGGTTATAGATATCTTCTTTCGTTTAAAAGTTAAAAATATTCAAAGTTGAAACTTAAAAAAAATTTCGCTTTTTTTTTAGTTTTTCCCTAAAAGATAGCTATATTTTTTCACTAATAAAAAAATATTTTCTTAAGAAACATAAAAACATTTTTAAAGTTTTTAAAAGAAAACATAATGAGAATGCGTATAAAACAAATTTCTTGCTAATTGGACTTTTGGTCCACGCACATGCCCTCTCCAAAAAATGCCAATTTGTAAAAAAAAAATTTGGTTTAAATAAAAATTTCTCAAAAGGCAAAGCACCGATTTGAAAAAAATAATAATGTCCATATTTTCTAATATATCTGTTATTGATTGGAAAAGTTTTTTCTGAAACGAGCTGCAAATAGAGTCAGTGTTGCCATTTTTGTAAAAAAAACTCATTTTTTGAAACCCTTTTTTCCCGAGTTGGGAATTGGGGAATTTTTTAGTTAAAATTGGGAATTTTTTTTAGTCTATTGCTTTAAGATCTTATTGGTCTACATGACTACAAATTTTCATGTCATTTCTACAAAATATCAAAAATTTAAATTATTTTCCTTCTAAAAGTAGAAAAATAATATTCTTTTGTTTTACGATGCAAAGTGTAAAAATATTAACTCACTTAAACAAGATTTTTAATTGGTGTTCATCTCCTGGATCCAATGATACTAAACACGTGTATCAAGCTTTAATACATAGCCTTTAAAAGCTCTGAAAACTTTGCCTCCCATAGCATTTTTAAGCTAAATATTGGAGTATTGGAGAGTAATGTGTGCAAATAAAGTTAATGGTGCACAGTGGTATTAACTCTGCAATTTCTAAACTACTAGACGGATTTTGACAAAATTTGGAACGTCAATAGAAGAGGTGTGAGGCTTTTAGATCAATGTTTAAGAACGTATTTGTCGGTAGCACAGTGGGCTCTACAGTGGGCCAAAGTTGCCTACCTCGGGTATATAAAACATTTGCGTATAACTTTCCTCAGTTGGGTCCGATGTAAAAGATTCGAAAACATGCTTACTTTACTACCTTATTTCTTATAGTTTAAGAGATATTTGAATCCAAATTTTTTTTTTTTTTGCTTTTTATGGTATGTCTTCTGGCCTTTTTGGCCTATTTATCTTTTCTTGTACTACGTTAAATTTTTAAAAAAATACTGCAAGATTGCTGATAAATTTCTAAATGAACTGGATGAAACAAGTTCTTTATTATGTAAACTTAATAACACAGAAAAATTCTTCAAAGTTTGTGTACCGAAAAAAGTCTGAAAAATTATTTTTTTTTTCAAAAAAAGTAATATTATTTTTTCAATACTTTTGAAAAATTTTTTCAAAAGACTCAATTCGTTTTTTACATTTTCTACAAGGCTGGACTTGAGGGATCAGTATAAACTATATTTCTAAAAATTTTGGACATGCACCCTACAACCAGCGGTAGTCGAAAATCAGTCATTTTTTAACAAAACTTGTGTTTTTTGTGACTGTAAAAAAATTGTTTATTTTATCTCAAAACTTTTTTTTAACAAAATTGTATTAAGTATAATGTTTTTAATATCTGTGCAAAAATCTGATAGAGCCCGGCTATTAATCGGGTCACACGGGCCGCTTTTCTAAAAAAAACTCAAATTTGCGAAAAGCTTACTCTTCTGAATTCAAAGTGCTGATGAAGTCCTGTGACGGGACAGAAATTGCAATCCACTGAGCCTCGTTCAAAAACAATTTTTTCAGTTTTTCTCCACAATTACTTTTCTAATTTTTAAAATTAATAATTTGAAAATTAAATGAACTTAAGCCTGATGAAACCTAATTTTTCAATTAATTCTAAAGTTCGAAATTCCAAATAATTGTTATTTTACGCTATTTTTTTGCAGAAATAATTATTATTTTTCATAAAAACGGGAAATTTTGAAAATTTCCCATAAAAACGTGAAATTTTCAAATTTTTCCTTAAAAATTGATAATTTGAAAATTTCCCATAAAAACGGGAAATTTTCAAATTCTGGTTTTAATGGAACATTTTCAAAATTTCCATTTTTTATGGGAAATCTTCAAAGTTTCCCTTTTTTACGGGAAATTTTCAAAATTTCCCATTTTTATAAGAAATTTTCAAAATTTCCCATTTTTTTTAGAAAATTTTCAAAATTTCCCTTTATTATACAAAATTTTCAAAATTTTCGTTTTTATGGAAAATTTTCAAAATTTCCTTTTTTTATGGGAAATTTTCGAAATTTCCCTTTTTTTGGCAAATTTTGAAAATGTCCCTTTTTTATTTTTTTGACAAAAAAGTAAAGTCTAAATTTACAAATATTTTTGCCAAAAAAATGTTTGTCAGAATTTGACTAATATATTTGACAAAAAAAATAAACATTGTAAAATAAAAATTATAAAAAACAAGTAAGAGTGGTATATTCGGCTTTGCCGAATCTTGGATACCCTTCACCAATAGTGTTTCAAAAGTAAAATACAAAATCGTATGAATATATTGATAATTATATAGTTTCTGATTACTGACTTAGTTGAGCCCCACACAAATGCTTCATATGTATATTAATTTTCTTTTGTTCATACTAAATGTAATTCCTAGCAATATTTGGTTATACTAGTACAAGGTGGCGCAAAAGTAATCCTCCTATCAGAAAATGCTCTAAATTTTGCGATTGGCCCCTAATGTCAATTCTGTTTTGGCATTTGTGTAGTAAACACTTGCAAAATACACGTTAATAAACAATGTTACTCTACACTGCTCCAGAACGCGGAATATTGGTGACTATTTATTTGGCCAATAATCGGTCGGTGACTTTGGCACAACGTAAGTTTCGTCGCAGATTTCCTAGCCGTCCAACGCCTACTGGTGAAATACTGCTCGCCTAGAAGAGACTGGCACAACACGAGATGCTGCCAGGCGTGGCAGACCCCGGAGTCGCCGTTCTGCAGAGAATATTGCTGCTGTAGCCGAGGATGTCATGGAAGCGCCGTCGACATCGATCAGACGACGTGCCACGCAAATGGGTATCAGTCAACGGTCTTTACAGCGAATTTTGGTAAAAAATTTGAAGATGTTTCCGTACAAAGTCCAGACGGTGCATCAGCTGTTAGCTGCTGACCGCCAATCGCGTCTAACATACGCTCAAGCCATCCTTAATCACCACCAAGAGGAAGACGATTTTTCATTAAAAATAATCATGAGTGATGAGGCCCATTTCCATCTTACCGGGTACGTAAATAAGCAAAATTTACGTGAAAATCCGCGTGTAACCCACGAAGAGCTATTAACCCGCTCAAAGTCATTGTATGGTGTGCTTTTTTCGCTGGAGGAGTCATCGGACCTTTTTTATTCAAAGACGTAGCGGGCCAAACGGTTACTGTGAATGGTGAGCGCTACAGAGCAATGATTAACGAGTTCCGTTTGCCGCAACTTGATGAATTGGGATTGGAAAACATGTGGTTCCAACAGGACGGTGCAACGGCATACACTGCACGTGCCACAACCGATATGCTGAAGTATGCATTTCCCGGGCGCCTAATCTTCCCTTTTGGCGATTTGCACTGGCCAGCAAGATCGCCTGATTTGACCGCTGCAGACTTCTTTTTGTGGGGCTTTTTGAAGTCGCGGGTTTATGTCAACAAGCCTCAGACTCTTGCAGCTCTTAAAGACAATATCCGTCAAGAATGTGAGGACCTATCGCCGGAAGTTTTGGCCAAAGTGATGTAAAATGCTATAAAAAGGGCTCAAATGACAATCGAAATGACAAAACGAAAAGCTTTTCGGTGGCGTCATCATCTAGAATAGTAATGGACCCAAAGGTTAGGTTGGGCAGGTGGCTGATGTATAAGGCAGCGTCACTTGGATTCTAAAGTTCGATAGACCAGATAAACCATGCAGAAAAGATGCTTCAAAATGTAGATGCCCTTAGATTTGCAAGAGTACATCGATTTGATGAAGATTAAGTATTCTGGCACACAACCCAAAAACACAGTGCCCAGTGAGGGTTGTGTACTTTAATTCATACGAATTATCCAACTATTAAAGGTTAATGATTAGTTATGTAAAACTCTGAAGTTAGCGGACTGATTTAGGTCAAAGTTTTAACAATGATTGTCAATGTATACAAGCCTTAGAATTATAAGGTATACACTCTTAGTTTTAGATACATGCGTGAAATATATAGCTAGCTATGAATGGATATCAGCTTTGGCGGAAAATTTATTGAAGATTTACGTATTAATCTGAAGTTAGTTAACTAATTAAGATGAATACTTCAACAATAATATTTGGGATGCATTGTTCTTTCGATCTGTCCGATGGATATGTGGAAAGTTTTGCTCTAGTTCTTTGTGCAATTATAACATGATCTAATTTATCAGCATTAAAAAGATTTCCGGTCGGGGTTATATGGGAGATAACAGAAAATTTGAACCGAGATCGCCCATTTTCAAAGCCGAACTTTTCAAGAGATCGCCCTGAATAACGATATTGTACAACGTCTTTATACTAGATGCCATCATCGTATCTATTATAATAGATAGATAATTATAATTTGTCATTTATTAGCTACTAAGAGATTGCCTTAGGCGAAGTTATACGGGAGCAATAGTCAAACGTGAACGGATTTCTCCCAATTGCAATTAAACAATTTAAATTTTTGTTGATATGTGAGATACATACATACATATGTAGGTTTTGAACGGATATCATATACTTAGCTGCATTTTTGTACTTCCTAGGAAGATTACCTATAATTTGATATATAAACCATACTCAAATGTAATCATAAAGTTCAAAAGTCAGACATAGAATTAAGATAAATGCAGTGTGTCTGTCTGCTAAAATCAGATTTGTGGAGCTCCTGGAAGGTATACCCATTTGCATTTTACACAAAATTTTAGGATATCGTCCCACCCTGAGCTCCAAAAACTTGACTACAACAGAAAAAAGGACAGACAGGTAGACGGACGGACGGACAGACAGGTAGACGGACGGACGGACAAACAGACGGACGGACGTCGCGAAATCGATTCTCCCGCCGATTCTGAGACGATCGGTACAACTTGAATGGTACTCATAATCAGATTTGTGGAGTTTATATCAGATTTTAGGAAATCCTCCCACAAGGAACGCTGTCAAATTTCATCACCATCGTTCCATAAACACCTGAGATATCGCTGAAACAATATTTACAAAATGTCAACAAAATTTCTTAGACACGTACTTTGGGCAATTTGCTGTACATCACAAGTAGTGTTTTGGCGGTATCTCAGTTGTTTATGGACCGCTTTTGATAAAATTTTATAATGTGCTTGGCGGGGGAATTTCCTAAAATCTGATATAAAATTTATGTATGTCCGTGCTCCAGGAGGATGGTTTTTCCTATTTCTGCATTTCATTGTTTCAACAAACATTCTCTAACGCGTACTTTGGGCAATTTGCGATACATCAAATTTAGTGTTTTGGCTGTATCTCAGTTGTTTATAGACCGATTTTGATAAAATTTTACAGAGTGCTTTTCCTACAATCTGATATATGATATATTATCACATGTACACCAGGAGTACCTTGTTTCTCTTATTATTTAAAAGTGTGTTTCAATCAAAAATTTTAAAATTTTCGTCTAATTTTTGGTATTTTTTCGATATTTTCGGTGTTTATAAACCGATTTTAATGAAATTTAATAGCGTTCATTGCGGGAGAATTTCCTAAAATCTGGTATATAATTTATGTAGGTCCACCCTCCAGGGGCTTCAGAAACTTTATTTCAACAGACAGACAGACGGACGGACAGACAGACAGACGGACATCGCTTAATCGATTCTCCTCCCGATTCTGAGTCGATCGGTATAATTTTTATGGGGTCTACGATCACTAATAAAAAAATTACAAACGGAATCACAAACTTATAATACCCTTTCACCTATTGGTGAAGGGTATAAAAATAAAAATCAAAAATTTAAAAAGCATGTCATTTTCTAAAAATATTGCGAAAAACAATCAAAATGATGTTTTTGATTTAGCTCTCCGATATTTCCATATGATTGCTTTTTTCTTTGAAAATTCAAGAATACTTATTATTTTCGGTGCCTGCTATTTTTTAATGTATTTTGTTTTAATCGAAATCTATTAATTTGAATTTTTAGCATTATTTTTAATATGTGGCTTGGTGGTAAAAGGGCCAATGCACAGTGGTTTATGGACGCTTTTTTTTGGAAATAATTCTTTAACTTTTGAACGACTGGAGATATTTGAATGAAATTTGACATGGTGATAGTCAAGGAGTATTCGAGTTGGTTTTTAAAAGCACTGGTCCATGAGGGGTCGGGAGAGTGATTGATGGACCTTCAAAGTTGGTCACCTCGGGTGTTCGACTTTTTTAAAAATTCGCCAAAAATCCATTTATGTATGGATTGAAAAGAAATTTTAAACTTAAGTTGTCCTTGAGAAGATCTACAAAAAATACGCTTAAATGTGTAGGTTATCTCCTTTGGATTTCGAGATATTTGGGTAAAAAGGAATTTTTAGGTTGATTTTTTACCTCTTTTTTTAAGCTTTTTTTGATCTGGTGGACGCATCTGAGGACCAAAAATTTTTTAAGAATATTCTTTAAATTTGTAATAAAATTCTGAATAATTTTTGTGCAAGTTAGTTATAGAAATCTTCTTTTGTTTAAAAGTTAAAAATATTCAAAGTTGAAACTTACAAAAAATTTCGCTTTTTTTTTAGTTTTTCCCCAAAAGATAGCTATATTTTTTCACTAATAAAAAAATATTTTCTTAAGAAACATAAAAAGATTTTTAAAGTTTTTAAAAGAAAACATAATGAGAATGCGTATAAAACAAATTTCTTGCTAATTGGACTTTTGGTCCTCGCAGATGTCCTCTCCAAAAAATGGCAATTTGTAAAAAAAAAAATTAGTTTAAACAAAAATTTCTTAAAAGGCAAAGCACCGATTTGAAAAAAATTATAATGTTCATATTTTCCAATATATCTGTTATTGATTAGAAAAGTTTTTTCTGAAACGCGCTGCAAATAGAGACAGTGTTGCCATATTTGTAAAAAAACTCATTTTTTGAAACACCTTTTTCCCCAGTTGGGAATTGGGGAATTTTTAAGTTAAAATTGGGAATTTTTTTTAGTCTATTGCTTTTACATCTTATTGGTCTACATTACTACAAAATTTCATTGTAATATCTTTATCCATGTCATTTCCACAGAATATCAAAGATTAAAAATATTTTCCTTAAAAAAGCAGAAAAACAATTTTTTTTTGTTTTACGATACAAAGTGTAAAAAAAGTAACGCACTTAAAAAAAACTTTTACTTAGTGCTAATCTCCTAGTCTTTCCCGATCTAATGATACTAAACATGTATATAAAGCATTAATACCGAGTCTTAAAAAACTCTGAAAACTTTGGCCCCCGTAGCATTTTTACACTGTTTATTTAAATATAAGTGATGAATTTGTGCATATAAAATTAATAATCATACTCAAATATTTCACTATAAGATGACAATGATCCTTCGATAACAAACAAATATTTTTTTATTTTTTTAAAGAAAATATCATGAGGATTTATGAAATATCAAAATGTAAATAATTTGTACTTATATTAAAAGGTGAAATACATTTTATTGAAGTATTTGTAGTTAAAGTTTAAACTTACAGTTTTTATTACATATTTATATAAAAGTAGTTATTTACTTAATTTTTATTTTCAGTAAAATAATCAGTACAATCTATTATATCAAGAACCTCTTCCAGGTGTTCGTTTTCAGAAGTTTTTGTATAACTGCTCCACCATTTCTTTCTTATCGTTGATAGAGCAGGATCAGAAGACAACAAGAGATAATTTATTAGATCCTGATTTTGCGATTTTCTTGAGCATTTTCTGGTATTAAATAGTTGGATATACTTGAAATCTGAATTCCGCGCTTCCTGGGCCTCTTCTGTCAGTTCACCAAGTGGGAGAAGATTTGATTCAATTATTTCACGACCATGTTGAAGGACTTTATGAACTGTTGGTGTAATTTCTTTCCAGTGATACAAATGTCGTATACGAGTTAACGCGTTGAGGGCATAGCAATGAAATTTTTCAGCATTTATTTGATATTTGCTATTTATTGCCGATAATATTACGTAACATTTACGAAGAACTTCCTCATCAATTCCAGTAATCTTTGAAGTTGTTTCATAATTTTCAAAGAATCGCCTGGCCGTATTACCATCGTTTGTACTGCCATATCCTACAAGTGGTTTGTCTATGTTTAGACCCGTCATAGTTTTGAATTCTTCCTGAATCCTTTTTTTTTCACTGGATCTCATTTCAATCAGTTCCTTATTATTTCTCACGGATTTTAGCTGATTATCAGGTATATTCCTATATTTCAGATCATATGCTATATGTAGCATAAATTCTAAAAATCGGATACGTGCATGTAGGGGCGATATACCAAATTCCAGAACCTCTTGATTAATTGCAGTACTAGCTGATGCATCTTCTGAAGTTTGTAGAAATTCCGATTTCTTCTTTCCGCATAATGAGCATTTCCAAGTTGAATGGGTTTCCGTTATAGCGTTGCTTACTTTTCCATCTATCATTGTCAATTGAAGCTCAAAATTTACATTAATCAAATATCCATGTATGTCTATGCAGACTGGACTCAAATTGTCTATTGAATATTTGATATCATCAACCCAATTTTTTGTGCTTGCTGCATTTTCTTTTAAATATTCGAATCTGATCGGTCTGCAAAATGCCTTTGATCCTGGAGATGTGTTAACCCACACATATTCAGTACGCTCTTTTGATGTGGATGGTTCAGAACGATTCTTTCTTAATCTTAGTGGTACTAGGGATGCCATAAAAACGCTTCTGTAGTCATTTGTGTTCTGATGAGATGTTGATTGTTTGTATTCCGGTAATCCAGATAAACCGTCACATCCCCATTTACATATTAAAGTTAAGTCCTTGTTGTCAAGTTTCTTGGCTTCTTCTTCAGACAATGTAGTAGATATCAGCCTTGATGCCGTATTTTCCAATAATTTTGATAAATCCACAGATGCACTTTCGTCTCCTATCACGTTTGTTGGTATTAAGTTTTTTTTGGTTTTTAATAACGCATTATATCCTGGTAAAATTGAGTGTCCTTTGTCTCGTAATGCCTTACAGAGTTTAATATATTTATTTTTACTCAATTTCAACTCGAGCATAAGAGCAAGTGCTTCTTCCTCCGAAAATTCTGATTGAGAAGAAGGAGTTGGTATACTCTTAATAATTCGCTTAAGACGTTTAGGAGAAGCCTCTGGGAGAATATCTGCTATTTGTTTAGCTTCAGCTGGTTGATTATTTCGTTTGAGCACTTCCTTAAAGGAATCTTTGATTTCAGTATCCGAATGAGTAGAAAGAACTTCGGATAATCGCATCTTTTTAGATCTTTCTCCGAGATCATCATAGTTTTTTAGAGGGGCTCCAGCACCAGAAGTTTTAAGCTCAATTGAGTCCTTCAGCCAGTCTTTAAATTTAGATTCAAATCTTTTTAAACAGTAATTAACCGACTTAATTTTAAGTTCAAATAACTTTACAAATTTTACGACTTTGTCTTCCTCACTATTGAGAATCATGGAGTTAGTTTGACTTTTAGCATATCGCATGATTATTTTAATTTTTTCTGCTCTCGAACTGCTTGGTTGTTCAAAAAGAATATCGCACAACACTTTAAATTCCAATGTTATAGCCATGATGTTTTAACTGTTAATAGCAGTTACATTTAAAACTTTCTTTTTTATATTAAAAAAAAACATTTTTTATATATACCTGTATCCAAAGAATAATAAAGAAATCAATGAATTAATGTATTTTTTACCTCTAAAAATAGGTGCATATATAACTCAACCAATATGTGCGTCTCGTAAAACCTACCTGTATGGAGGTGAGTAACCATATCCTTTCTGACCATTATGAAAAACCCAAGTTGTAACAATTTTTACCTATTGCATTAACTTTCACATTAAAAAACATTTTATAACCTTAACATAATTTTGCAATTTTTTCAAATACACCAATTTTAAATACCGGAAAAATGCCTTTAAATCTTATTTTAAATAAATTGTCACACTGTTACTATAAAAGTACTCTTCTAATTAAACTTTTGCTACAAATTATGGATATATTACCTTTACACTGTTATCAAAATCGGTGCCTTACTCGTACTTACTTATTTAGAATCTTTTACTAAAATTTTATTTTTTAGCTTGGAACAAAAGGCAAAATCGAATAAAATTTTTTTAAGTCATTCTTATAATGTTTTCTTTAAAAAAATAAAAAACTATTTATATCTTTTTGAAGAAAATATTTGTTTATTAGCGAAGGATCATTGTCATCTTAAAAATAGTGAAATATTTGAGTATGATAATTAACTTTATATGCACAAATTCATCACTTATATTTAAATAAACAGTGTAAAAATGCTACGGGGGCCAAAGTTTTCAGAGTTTTTTAAGACTCGGTATTAATGCTTTATATACATGTTTAGTATCATTAGATCGGGAAAGACTAGGAGATTAGCACTAAGTAAAAGTTTTTTTTAAGTGCGTTACTTTTTTTACACTTTGTATCGTAAAACAAAAAAAAATTGTTTTTCTGCTTTTTTAAGGAAAATATTTTTAATCTTTGATATTCTGTGGAAATGACATGGATAAAGATATTACAATGAAATTTTGTAGTAATGTAGACCAATAAGATGTAAAAGCAATAGACTAAAAAAAATTCCCAATTTTAACTTAAAAATTCCCCAATTCCCAACTGGGGAAAAAGGTGTTTCAAAAAATGAGTTTTTTTACAAATATGGCAACACTGTCTCTATTTGCAGCGCGTTTCAGAAAAAACTTTTCTAATCAATAACAGATATATTGGAAAATATGAACATTATAATTTTTTTCAAATCGGTGCTTTGCCTTTTGAGAAATTTTTGTTTAAACTAATTTTTTTTTTTACAAATTGCCATTTTTTGGAGAGGACATGTGCGAGGACCAAAAGTCCAATTAGCAAGAAATTTGTTTTATACGCATTCTCATTATGTTTTCTTTTAAAAACTTTAAAAATCTTTTTATGTTTCTTAAGAAAATATTTTTTTATTAGTGAAAAAATATAGCTATCTTTTGGGGAAAAACTAAAAAAAAAGCGAAATTTTTTGTAAGTTTCAACTTTGAATATTTTTAACTTTTAAACAAAAGAAGATTTCTATAACTAACTTGCACAAAAATTATTCAGAATTTTATTACAAATTTAAAGAATATTCTTAAAAAATTTTTGGTCCTCAGATGCGTCCACCAGATCAAAAAAAGCTTAAAAAAAGAGGTAAAAAATCAACCTAAAAATTCCTTTTTACCCAAATATCTCGAAATCCAAAGGAGATAACCTACACATTTAAGCATATTTTTTGTAGATCTTCTCAAGGACAACTTAAGTTTAAAATTTCTTTTCAATCCATACATAAATGGATTTTTGGCGAATTTTTAAAAAAATCGAACACCCGAGGTGACCAACTTTGAAGGTCCATCAATCACTCTCCCGACCCCTCATGGACCAGTGCTTTTAAAAACCAACTCAAATACTCCTTGACTACCACCATGTCAAATTTCATTCAAATATCTCCAGTCGTTCAAAAGTTACAGAATTATTTCCAAAAAAAAGCGTCCGTAAACCACTGTGCAATGTCAGTTTTCGGATGTTTTAAGTTAGTCATTGCATTAGATTCCTCTTTTTACTCTCTTTTATTTTGTTTGCTAAAGACTGGCTATTGTCTTTAGCTCATCCCAGAACATCTCATAAGAAATTTAAGGGCCAATGTCACTCTAAAATTGTTAGTGCTAAAAGGGCCTATGTTGACATTGGCCCCTTTATCATATACAATTTTTTTTTATTTTTAAATAAAATCTAAATGCTAAAAGGGTCAATGTCAACAATTTATTTCACATTTCTTTTCAGCAATTTTATACCATATTTTACTAAATATATATGTTATTAGATATATACATTAAATTAAATTAAATAATATTTGCAGAAACATAACAAACAGTTGCTAAATAATATTGTTTTTTTTTTCTCAATATTTCCTTGTAAAAGGGCAAATGTCACAGGAATAAATATGAAATGTAAAAATTAGTTAGTGCTAAAAGGGCCAAGCCACAGAAATATCCTACATATTTTAGCGTATTTTTTATAAAAAAAAATAAAAACAAAATACAGGTAATATCCTAAATCAAGTGCCCTATGCGCTTGGTACTCATTTGTTTTTGTAAATGCTCTTAGCTATAGGCTGTGTATTTTAATACTCGTATGCAACACTAGCAATACAAAATACACAAACAACTTTATTATTGCTTTTTGATGTTCTTCATTGAATAAAATCAAGCAAGCAAGCAACAACACTTTCGTATGGTTTGCTAGTAAGCATTGACGACAGCGATCATCAATGAAGATTTTGTTTTTGTTTAGCGTATGATATAGTTTTTTCGTTTTTTTTTTTGCGTACAACAAGCCAAAACGATTGAGAAATAACTTGTATGTAGCTTGCTAAAAGTTATTTCTAAATCGTTTTGATTTGTTAGGATAATTTCATATTTTCTTATTTCTTCGTATGTATTAGTTTTTACAACAAAAAATATTGAATAAAAATTTGCTTTCCTTTAACTGTCCTCAGATATGAGCATCAAGATTAGGATACCAGTTATTTTTCAAAGTTGGAATTTCTATAAGATTTGTTCGAAATAAAAAACAAGTAACTTGAAATTTTAAAAATAAAAAATTTTTTACTATGATTGTCAATAATACTTTAAAACAAGTAAGAGTGGTATATTCGGCTTTGCCGAATCTTGGATACCCTTCACCAATGGTATTTCAAAAGTAAAGTACAAAATCGTTAGAATATATTGATAATTATTTAGTTTCTGATTACTGACTTAGTTGAGCCCCACATAAATGATTGATATGTATATTAATTTTCTTTTGTTCATACTAAAAATAATTTCTAGCAATATTTGGTTATACTAGTATTATATACAAAGAGTTTAAAATTAAGAGTCGGAAAACGAAAAGCTTTTCGGTGGCGTCATCATCTAGAATAGTTATGGACCCAAAGGTCAGGTTGGCCAGGTGGCCGATGTCTAAGGCAGCGTCACTTGGGTTCAAAAGTGGTCCCTTTGTGAAAGATAATGATTACTAGACCACAAGTAGAAAATGCTTATTTAAGCTAGCTAGTAGCTTCGAAATAAAATAGACACACATTTTACGAGCATTTAATAAAGTTCGATATACCAGATAAACCATGCAGAAAAAATGCTTCAAAATGTATATGCCCTTAGATTTGCAAGAGCACATCGATTTGATGAATATTAAGTATTCTGGCATGCAACCCAAAAACACAGTGCCCAGTGAGGGTTGTGTACTTTAATTTGTACGAATTATCCAACTAGTAAAAGTTCTTCATTAGTTATGTAAAACTCTGAAGTTAGCGGACTGATTTAGGTCAAAGCTTTTACAATGATTGTCAATGTATACAAGCCTTAGAATTATAGGGTATACAGTTTTAGATACATTCGTGAAATATATAGCGTTTGAGTGGATGGATATCAGCTTTGTCGGAAAAGTTATTGAAGATTTACTTATTAACTAATTAAGATGAATACTTCATCAATAATATTTGGGATGTATTGTTCTTTCGATCTGTCCGATGGATGTGTGGAAAGTTTTGCTCTAGTTCTTTGTGCAATTATAATGTGATTTAATTTATCAGCATTAAAGTGATGGTACAAATGGTACTGTCTAATACGATCTTCGTATGTTTTGTTTCGAAAGTGTGGACAAGTTTTTTCGCTTTCGACAAATAAATTTCCCTTTCGTAAATCCAACTGTGTATTACGAAAACGGTAATTTTTGTCGTTTAAAATGATAGGAAATTGTTCGAAAGCTATTTAGGTAGTGACAGTTGGGGAAAATGCAAGTATTTATAAAAATTATACTTTTTTAAATAAAAATCCATTTTTATAAAGTAAATCAAACAATAAATTAGTATTGTTAACATTTTAAAGGAATATTCCGAAAAATATATTTACACAACCAAAAAAAAACAATATGAGGAAATGGTGGAATATATGACAAGTTTATTTTTAGGTTTGGGCATTCTACAAAAATAACGTAAGAAGCAAATGTCATAGGAACCGTAGCAGTATTTCTCGGACTGGAGGTGGACCAAGTAGATTAGAACAGCAAACGTCCAATTTTCTTTCGATAGAGGAAGTTGTAAGCGGAATGACTGGGACACAAAAGTTTGAAACAAAAAGCTAATCACACAATGTGCCAACATTAATACGAAGATGTAGTCTTGAAAATAATTTAAATGAAAATTTCAATTCCTCCAATCAAGAAGATATCCTAGTAATGACCTTTTATAATAACAATAACTATTTTTAAAGTATAAACTCGAACTCCTAAATTAAATTTAGAAATTTAATTTAAAAAAAATCAACTTAAAAAAGAAAAATTAAACTACTACAAGAAAAATTCGATTTCAAAAAATTGACAGAGTTGGAAAAATCCAAAAGAAAGGTTCAACAATTGGAAATGAAGAAAGCTATTGTAGACCTTGATTTGGAAATTGTTAAACAATATACTCTAATTTAATTGTGGTAATTGCTAATTTAATTGTGGGTGTATATGGTCATTTACATTTTATTAGAAAGATCCATTATGTTTGAAGAGTCTCTAATTTATTTTTTTTTTGACTCGTTCAGGTACCGTATCATTCTCATCATCGAACAATAAGGAAACGCAATTTATATTATAAAATTATTTAAAAATAACTTGAAATTGCTCATTGATATGTTTTGTTTTGGGAAATTTGTGTGTCAAATTTTCCCTTATGTTTGTGAATACAACACTGTGTTCGTTTCGAACGATTTACACGGTACGGTTAACCTTTCGATTCGGAAATTTCTTTCGAATGATTTTACTTTTCGAATCGAGTTACGCGGTAAGGACCCTGGTCGGGGTTATATGGGAGATTTCACTAAATGTGAACCGAGCACGCCCATTTTCAATACAGAACTACTTTTGTAAAATGTTGTCCCTCTAGAAAGTTTATTTCAGGCGCTATCGCCCAAAATAACGATATTGTACAACGTTTTTATACTAAATCTCATCATCGTATCTATTATAATTTGTCATTTATTAGCTACTAAGAGATTGCCTTAGGCGAAGTTATACATGTGCAATTGTCAAATGTGAACGGATTTCTCCCAATTGCAATTAAAAAATTTAAATTTTCGTTGATATGTGAGATACAAACATATGTAGGTTTTGAACGGATATCATGTAGGGTAGGAGGGGGACCATTTGCCATAGGGGCGCATTTTCCCCCACTAATTTTCTTGAAAACTAACTTATCTTTTTTGATGCTGTAATCGATTTTATAATTGGTTATCATTGATATTCTATATGCCAAATTTTGACTGCTGTAGCTTTCATATTTAAAACATCAGGCGTGATTTACTGTTTTAGCAGATCCTGAAAAAATATTTTGCTACAAGTATTTTTGTAATATTTTCCTTAGTTTTTTGTTATCCTAAGAAAATTTTCATTAGTTTAATAAACAATATGGTATTGACAACAAATACTTTAAGTTTTTATCAATAAATCTATTTCTTATGTGAAAAATTGTTCTTTACATCTAAGGACTCTACCTGGGGCACATTTGCCATGCATATATAACATAGCTACTCGTCGACATTTTTTTGAGCCCGACATTCGTAATATCCCTAAAAAGGATATCGTATTTTGGCTCCAAGGTCCATTCCATCTTCCATCTTAACAATTTTTTTTTAATGTTGATATGTCACAGACAATCTTAACAGAGCCCAATAGTTTAAATTTTGATCTCTGAATTTTTTACTGTTTTGTTTAATTTATCCATGTGAAATGAACTTGAATTAATTTTTTGGTTTGTTTGTTTTGTATATTAAAGCTTTATAGCAATAAAAATTTACTTTATTACAACAATTTTTTTACTTCTTTTTTGTACCCAACTTATTGGCAAATGTGCCCCATGGGTGGGGCACATTGGCCACTTTTAGTTAATTTGCTATTTTTTAAATTTAATACATAAAGAAAAGTCGTAGGCAATCTGAACCAACACATTTTAAAGCTAACATATATAGGTACCTATGAAGAACAAAAAAATTGTGATAACTCTCCCGGTAGGAAACCTAGAGTACTTTAAAAAAAAGTGGCAAATGCTCCCCCTTCTACCCTACTTAGCTGCATTTTTATACTTCCTAGGAAGATTACCCATAATTTGATATATAATACATTCTCAAATGTTATCATAATGTTCAAAAGTCAGACACAAAATTAAGATAAATGCAGTGTGTCTGTCTGCTAAAATCAGATTTGTGGAGCTCCTGGAAGGTATACCCATATGTATTTCATACAAAATTTTAGGATATCGTCCCACCCTGAATTTCATGATTGTCTATCAAAACACCTGAAATATCGACAAAACACTAAAGTATATCTACTACAAATTACCGAATCCATCAGAATTTAGGTAATTCTCTGCGAAGTACGCTATTTCATCAAAATAAACTCCAAAAACTTGACTACAACAGAAAAGAGGACAGACAGGCAGACGAACGGACGGACAGACAAACAGACAGAAGGACGGACGGACGTCGCGAAATCGATTCTCCTGCCGATTCTGAGTCGATCATTACAATTTGAATGGTATTCATTATCAGATTTGTGGAGTTTATATATCAGCTTTAAGGAAATCCTCCCATAAAGAACGATGTCAAATTTCATCACAATCGGTCCATAAACACCTGAAATATTTCTGAAACATGTAAATGTAAACAAAATTTCTTAAACACGTACTTTGGGCAATTTCCTGTACATCACAAGTAGTGTTTTGGCGATATCTCAGCTGTTTATGGACCGCTTTTACAAATAAAATTTAATAATGTGCTTGGCGGGGGAATTTCCTAAAATCTGATATAAAATTTATGTATGTGCGTGTTAAAGGAGGATGGTTTTCCTATTTCTGCATTTCATTATACCCTTCACCAATAGGTATTATAAGTTTGTCATAAGTTTGTCACCAATAGGGTATTATAAGTTTGTCACTCAGCTTGTAATTTTTTCATTATTCGTCTTAGACCCCATAAAAATTATACCGATCGACTCAGAATCGCCAGAAGAGTCGATTTAGCCATGTCCGTCTGTCTGTCTGTTGAAGTCAAGTTCGTGGAGCTCCTGGAGGGTGTAGCGAGATAAATTGCATATCAGATTCCAGGAAATTGACCTGCGCAGCTCGCTATTAAATTTCATCAAAATCGGTCCACAAACACCGGAGATATCGGCAAAATATTCGATGGGTACAAATTGACGAATTTTATTTTTTTTTAATTTACATATTTATACCCTTCACCAATAGGTGAAAGGGTATTATAAGTTTGTGATTCCGTTTGTAATTTTTATACCCTTCACCAATAGGTGAAAGGGTATTTGTGTTTGTGATTCCGTTTGTAATTTTTATACCCTTCACCAATAGGTGAAAGGGCATTATAAGTTTGTGATTCCGTTTGTAATTTTTTTATTAGTGATCGTAGACCCCATAAAAATTATACCGATTGACTCAGAGGAGAATCGATTAAGCGATGTCCGTCTGTCTGTCTGTCCGTCCGTCTGTTGAAATCAAGTTTCTGAAGCCCCTGGAGGATGGACTCACATAAATTATATATCAGATTTTAGGAAATTCTCCCGCAATGAACGCTATTAAATTTCATTAAAATTATAAACACCGAAAATATCGAAATAATACCACAAATTAGACGAAAATTTTTGATTGAAACACACTTTTAAATAACAAGAGAAAAAAGATACTCCTGGTGTATATGTGATAATATGTTATATATCAGATTGTAGGAAATAGTTTCCCAAAGCACTCTGTAAAATTTTATCCAAATCGGTCCATAAACAACTGAGATATCGCCAAAACACTGAATTTGATGTATCGCAAATTGCCCAAAGTTCGCATTAGAGAATGTTTGTTGAAAAAATTAAATGCAGAAATAGGAAAAACCATCCTCCTTTAGCACGGACCTACATAAATTTTATATCAGATTTTATGAAATTCCCCCGCCAAGCACGTTATTAAATTTTATCAAAAGCGGTCCATAAACAATTAAGATATCGCAATAACACTACATTTGATGTACAGCAAATTGCCCAAAGTACGTGTCTAAGAAATTTTTTTTACATTTTGTAAGTATTGTTTTAGCGATATCTCAGGTGTTTATGGACCGATTGTGATGAAATTTGACACCGTTCTTTGTGTGAGGATTTTCTAAAATCTATACTCCACAAATCTGATTACGAATACCATTCAAATTGTACCGATCAACTCAGAATCGGCAGCAGAATCGATTTCGCGACATCCGTCCGTCCGTCTGTTTGTCTGTCCGTCCATCCGTCTGTCCGTCTGTTTGTTTGTCCGTCCGTCCGTCTGTTTTTTTGTCCGTCCGTCTACCTGTCTGTAATTTTTTCTGTTGTAGTCAAGATTTTGGAGCTCCTGTTTTGTCGATATCTCAGGTGTTTATTTTGATGAAATTTAATAGCGTCCTTCGCAGGGAATTACCTAAATCCTGATGCATTCGGTAATTTGTGGTAGATATAATTTAGCGTTTAAGCGATGGTGTTTTGATCGACAATGATAAAATCAGGGTGGGACAATATCCTAAAATTTTGTGTAAAATCCAGGAGCTCCACAAATCTGATTTTAGCAGACAGACACTCTGCATTAATCTTAATTTTGTGTCTGACTTTTGAACATTATGATAACATTTGAGAATGTATTATATATCAAATTATAGGTAATCTTCCTAGGAAGTAAAAAATTGCAGCTAACTACATGATATCCGTTCAAAACCTACATATATATGTAAGTATCTCACATATCAACGAAAATTTAAATTTTTTAATTGCAATTGGGAGAAATCCGTTCACGTTTGACAATTGATCCCGTATAACTTCACCTAAGATACGATGATGACATTTAGTATAAAGACGTTGTACAATATTGATATTCAGGGCGATAGCGCCTAAAATAAACTTTCTAGAGGGACAATATTTGACAAAAGTATTTCTGATCTCTTGAAAAGTTCGATATTAAAAATGGGCGAGCTCTTTTCACATTTAGTGAAATCTCCCATATAACCCCGACCGGGAATCGATTTAATGCTGATAAATTAAATCACATTAAAATTGCACAAGGAACTAGAGCAAAACTTTCCAAACATCCATCGGACAGATCGAAGGAACAATACATCCCAAATATTATTGATGAAGTGTTCATTTTAATTAATTAACTAACTTCAGATTAATAAGTTAATCTTTAATAACTTTTCCGACAAAGCTGAATTCCATCCATTCAAAAGCTATATATTTCACGTATGTATCTAAAACTAAGAGTGTATACCCTATAATTTTAAGGCTTATCATTGTTAAAGCTTTGACCTAAATCAGTCCGCTAACTTCAGAGTTTTACATAACTAATCAAGAACTTTTACTAGTTGGATAATTCGTACGAATTAAAGTGCACAACCCTCACTGGGCACTGTGTTTTTGGGTTGCATGCCAGAATACTTAAACTTCATCAAGTCGATGTGCTATTGCAAATTTAAGGGCATCTACATTTTGAAGCATCTTTTCTGCATAGTTTATCTGGTCTATCGAACTTTATTAAATGTTCGTAAAATATGTGTCTATTTTATTTCGAAGCTACTGGCTGGCTTAAATATGCATTCTCTACTTGCAGTCTAGTAATCATTATCTTTCACACTTTAGAACCCAAGTGAAGCTTCCCTAGACATCAGCCACCTGCCCAACCTAACCTTTTGGTGCATAACTATTCTAGATGATGACGCAACCGAAAAGCTTTTCCTTTTCCGACTCTTAATTTTAAAGACTCTTTGCATATAATACTAGTATAACCAAATTTTGCTAGGAATTACATTAAGTACTTTTGCAACACCATTGGTGAAGGGTATCCAAGATTCGGCAAAGCCGAATATACCACTCTTACTTGTTTTATGAGTGATCGTACCCCCATAAAAATTATACCGATCGACTTAGAATCGGGAGGAGAATCGATTAAACGATGTCCGTCTGTCTGTTGAAATCAAGTTTCTGAAGCCCCTGGAGGATGGACCTACATAAATTATATATCAGATTTTAGGAAATTCTCCGCAATGAACGCTATTAAATTTCATTAAAATCGGTTTATAAACATCGAAAATATCGAAAAAATACCAAAAATTAGACGAAAATTTTAAAATTTTTGATTGAAACACACTTTTAAATAACAAGAAAAAAAAGATACTCCTGGTGTACATGTGATAGGAGGATATGGTTCCCCAAAGCACTCTGTAAAATTTTATTAAAATCGGTCCATAAACCACTGAGATATCGATAGGGAAAACCATCCTCCTTTAGCACGAACATACATAAGTTTTATATCAGATTTTATTAAATTTATCCAAAGCGGTCCATAAACAACTGAGATATCGCCAAAACACTACTTGTGATGTGCAGGAAATTCCCCAAAGTATGTGTCTAAGAAATTTTGTTGACATTTTGTAAGTATTGTTTCAGCGATATCTCAGGTGTTTATGGACCGATTGTGATGAAATTTGATTATGAGTACCGATCGACTCAGAATCGGCAGGAGAATCGATTTCGCGACGTCTGTCAGTCTGTGTGTTTGTCTGTCCGTCCGGCTGTTTATCTGCCCGTCCGTCTACCTGTCTGTCCTTTTTTCTGTTGTAGTCAAGTTTTTGGAGCTCCTGTTTTGTCGATATCTTAGATGTTTATTTTGATGAAATTTAATAGCGTACTTCGCAGGGGATTACCTAAACTCTGATGCATTCGGTAATTTGTGGTGTATATAATTTAGTGTTTAAGCGATATTTCATGTGTTTTGATCGACAATGATGCAATTTAGGGTGAGACGATATCCTAAAATTTTGTGTAAAATGCATATGTTTATACCTTCCATACACACTGCATTTATCTTAATTTTGTGTCTGACTTTTGAAGATTATGATAACATTTGAGAATGTATTATATATCAAATTGTAGGTAATCTTCCTAGGAAGTACAAAAATGCAACTGAGTACATGATATCCGTTCAAAAACATACATATGTATGTATGTTTCTCACATATCAACGAAAATTTAAAATTTTTAATTGCAATTGGGAGAAATCCGTTCACGTTTGACAATTGCTTCCGTACAACTTCGCCTGAGGCAATCTCTTAGTAGCTAATAAATGACAAATTATAATAGATACGATGATGACATTTAGTATAAAGACATTATTGTATAATGTCAGGGCGATAGCGCCTAAAATAAACTTTCTAGAGGGACAACATTTGACAAAAGTATTCCTGATCTCTTCAAAAGTTCGGTATTGAAAATGGTCGAGCTCGGTTCACATTTAGTAAAATCTCCCATATAACCCCGATCGGGAATCACTTTAATGCTGATAAATTAAATCACATTATAATTGCACAAAGAACTGGAGCAAAACTTTCCACGCATCCATCGGACAGATCGAAAGAACAATACATCCCAAATATTATTAATGAAGTATTCATCTTAATTAGTTAACTAACTTCAGAATATAAGTAAATCTTCAATAACTTTTCCGACAAAGCTGATATCCATCCATTAAAAAGCTAAGATATACACCCTATAATTCTAAGGCTTGTATATATTGACAATCATTGTTAAAGCTTTGACCTAAATCAGTCCGCTAACTTCCAAGTTTTACATAACTAATCAAGAACTTTTACTAGTTGGATAATTCATACGAATTAAAGTACACAACCATAGAGTACCGCATAGAGTGCGATCATATGTTTTACTAAGCACAAAAAAATAGAAAAAATAGCAAAAAAAATGTATAATGACATTTCTTATATGAAGATGACGTCTTTTAAATGTACTTTTGACGTCTCTTAAATGTACCTACTTGACAGTTTCGTCCTCAGTCTAGTTCTGGTTTATGTACACAACCCTCACTGGGCACTGTGTTTTTGGGTTGCATGCCAGAATACTTAATCTTCATCAAATCGATGTGCTTTTGCAAATCTAAGGGCATCTACATTTTGAAGCATAGACACATATATCGAAGCTACTGGCTGGCTTAAATAAGCATTTTCTACCCTCCCAACCTAACCTTTGTGTCCATAACTATTCCAGATGATGACGCCACCGAAAAGCTTTTCGTTTTCCGACATAGCTAAATATTGCTAGGAATTACATTTAGTATGAACAAAAGAAAATTAATATACATATCAAGCATTTGTGTGGAACTCAACTAAGTCAGTAATCAGAAACTATATTATAATCAATATATATAACAATAATTTCCCGACAACATTCCAATTGGAACAAGGGGTACTTCTCTCAGACAATGAGCTGCATCCGATTCTATTTTTAGACTCATTGAAAGGGACCTACGTTTTTACGCCGGCTCCGAATGCATTAGTTAGAGAAGTTTTTCATAGCCTAATACTCAATAACCAGTGGCTAGCTGAGTTATGAGGTGAACCGCCGCTTTTTTTGAAAATTTATTTTTTCAAGTGTGTCTGGCCGGGGATTGAACTTGGACCTCTGGTATGCTAGGCGGATGACTAACCTGCTATACCACGGCGGTTCACATAATCAATATATTCTTACGATTTTATACTTTACTTTTGGAACACCATTAGTGAAGGGTATCCAAGATTCGGCAAAGCCGAATATACCACTCTTACTTGTTTTAAAAAATTGTTTGTAAAATTCTCATCAAATTTTGAATTTTGGCGATATCTCTGGTGTTTATGGACCGATTTTGATGAAATTTAATAGCGTGCTGCGTTGGAGTATTTTCTAAAATCTGACACATAATTCGTAAATTTTTTTTTAAATGCTGTTTAAAAAAAAATTAAAATTGCCAATTTGGGTACATCGATATATTTTACTTTGGCGATATCTGAGTTGTTGATATACCATTTACGATGAAATTCAACAGTGCTCTGCGTTGAACGATTTCCTAAAATTTGATATACAATTCAGAAAACTTTCTTCAAAAAAAATATTTTTTTTTACAATAAAATATATTTTTTTTACGAAAAAATATTTTAAATTCGGCAATTTGCGGGACATCGAATTTGGAGTTTTGGCTATATCTCAGATTGTTATATACCGATTTTGATGATATTTAATATCGTTTTGCTTCAGTGGATTTCCTTTGATCTGACATATTATTCATGTCAGTATACTATCCGCAAATTGAGGTATTTTAAACAAATTGAAGAATTTTATACAAATTAAAAAAATATAATTTAAAGGGAAATATAAAATTTTAATTCGGCATCGAGTTTCGAGTTTTGGCTATATCTCAGGTGTTAACAGAAATGTATATTGAAATGTGATAATAAACTTCATAGAACACTATTAACATTAACTTAGAACATAGAACACTATTAACATTAACTCATGTCGGTATGCCATCCAGGAGCTACACAAACCTGATTTCAGTAGAAATTAAATTATACCGATCGACTCAGAATCGGGAGGAGAATCGATTAAATTCTCCCGTAATGAACGCTATTAAAATTCATTAAAATCTTTATAAACACCGAAAATATTGAAAAAATACCAAGTACGTGTCTAAGAAATTTTTTTTACATTTTGTAAGTATTGTTTCAGCGATATCTCAGGTGTTTATGGACCGATTGTGATGAAATTTGACATCATTCTTTGTGTGAGGATTTTCTTAAATCTATACTCCACAAATCTGATTACGAATACCATTCAAATTGTACCGATCAACTCAGAATCGGCAGGAGAATCGATTTCGCGACATCCGTCCGTCCGTCTGTTTGTCTGTCTGTCCGTCCGTCTGTTTGTTTGTCCGTCCGTCTGTTTTTTTGTCCGTCCGTCAACCTGTCTGTAATTTTTTCTGTTGTAGTCAAGTTTTTGGAGCTCCTGTTTTGTCCATATCTCACGTGTTTATTTTGATGAAATTTAATAGCGTCCTTCGCAGGGAATTACCTAAATCCTGATGCATTCGGTAATTTGTGGTAGATATAATTTAGCGTTTAAGCGATGGTGTTTTGATCGACAATGATAAAATTCAGGGTGGGACAATATTCTAAAATTTTGTGTAAAATCCAGGAGCTCCACAAATCTGATTTTAGCAGACAGACACTCTGCATTAATCTTAATTTTGTGTCTGACTTTTGAACATTATGATAACATTTGAGAATGTATTATATATCAAATTATAGGTAATCTTCCTAGGAAGTAAAAAATTGCAGCTAACTACATGATATCCGTTCAAAACCTACATATATATGTAAGTATCTCACATATCAACGAAAATTTAAATTTTTTAATTGCAATTGGGAGAAATCCGTTCACGTTTGACAATTGATCCCGTATAACTTCGCCTAAGATACGATGATGACATTTAGTATAAAGACGTTGTACAATATTGATGTTCAGGGCGATAGCGCCTAAAATAAACTTTCTAGAGGGACAACATTTGACAAAAGTATTTCTGATCTCTTGAAAAGTTCGATATTAAAAATGGGCGAGCTCTATTCACATTTAGTGAAATCTCCCATATAACCCCGACCGGGAATCGATTTAATGCTGATAAATTAAATCACATTAAAATTGCACAAGGAACTAGAGCAAAACTTTCCAAACATCCATCGGACAGATCGAAAGAACAATACATCCCAAATATTATTGATGAAGTGTTCATTTTAATTAATTAACTAACTTCAGATTAATAAGTAAATCTTTAATAACTTTTCCGACAAAGCTGATATCCATCCATTCAAAAGCTATATATTTCACGTATGTATCTAAAACTAAGAGTGTATACCCTATAATTTTAAGCCTTATCATTGTTAAAGCTTTGACCTAAATCAGTCCGCTAACTTCAGAGTTTTACATAACTAATCAAGAAGTTTTACTAGTTGGATAATTCGTACGAATTAAAGTGCACAACCCTCATTGGGCACTTTGTTTTTGGGTTGCATGCCAGAATACTTAAACTTCATCAAGTCGATGTGCTATTGCAAATGTAAGGGCATCTACATTTTGAAGCATCTTTTCTGCATAGTTTATCTGGTCTATCGAACTTTATTAAATGTTCGTAAAATATGTGCTGGCTTAAATATGCATTCTCTACTTGTAGTCTAGTAATCATTATCTTTCACACTTTAGAACCCAAGTGAAGCTTCCCTAGACATCAGCCACCTGCCCAACCTAACCTTTTGGTGCATAACTATTCTAGATGATGACGCCACCTTAATTTTAAAGACTCTTTGCATATAATACTAGTATAACCAAATTTTGCTAGGAATTACATTAAGTACTTTTGCAACACCATTGGTGAAGGGTATCCAAGATTCGGCAAAGCCGAATATACCACTCTTACTTGTTTTTTATTAAAAAAAATATTTTTAATCCAAACGCCAACCCCCAGATTGCATCGAAAAAATAGTCCCTTTGAGCTCAATTGGATGATGGAAAGGATGCCCATAACCGAACGTATTTCTTCAAAAAAAAGTTCCAATATATGTTATTGGCACTCTACTAGAGCTGCAAAACTATCGATAGTCGGCACCATCGATAGTTTCGATAGTTTGAGTAAAAACTATCGATACTATCGGATCTTTTTAAGTGCTCATTCTGGAAGTAAAATAAGAACTTTAGCGAAATAGATTACAAAATATTCCGCTCATTGACTTCAATTGTGTAATAACTAGATTTAGATTTGAATTAAATAAAACATTTTGTTGCACTTCTTACTTCAAATTGCAGCATCACTTGTAAAGAGAACGAAGTCTATTTGGTTAAAGTCGACACTTGGCCGCCGCCGTCGGCTTAATGTGAACAACTTAATTAAATTACATTAAAAAATTTTTATAATAATTTACTTCTACGAAACATTAAGCAAATACTAAAATACTTAACTTGTCTTGCTGAAATGCAAAATATAAAAATTTTAATTTGCAGTCGGCTAAAAACCTGCGTTAAATTTGTTGAAAATTTGATTTTGGCTACATTTAATCGACTTCGTATATTTGCCGATAGTATCGATAGTGAAAAAAAACTATCGATAGTCAGTAAAAAATAAAACTATCGATATTACTATCGATTGTTTTGCAGCTCTACACTCTACCCAACATGACTCGATATACTGCCAATCGATCTGCCTCCGTGTTGTCTAAACCAGAGTATGCAAACAAACGAAACAAAACAGTTGAATTTGTTTTAATTTTGTCTTTGCAATATGCAAAACAGAAACAAAGTACAAATAATAATAACACAGCACAACAAAATAAAAAAAATTTAATGTGCTCTTAAAACCACTATACAATTTTGATGTATCATGACTACATTTTGAACAAAAATGGTAAAATTTTTAAATTCTATGGAAAGATTTTTTTTTAATTTTTTTTTTAATTGCAATTTTTTTTTTAGACCTTTCTTCAAATAATTAATGATAACTCAAAAACTACTAGTCCGATATTATTAAAGTAAAATCAGAAAAATTAAGATTTACATAGCCTTTAATTCGTCTATATATCTCGTTTCAATCGGATCAATAGTATCGGAGTTATAATAAAAACTTAAGAAAAAAATATATTTTTTACATAAAAATGGCAAAAATTTTCGTTTTAAAAAAATCATGAAAAATCGAAAACGGCAAAAAAACTTCCAGATTTATTATTTTATCGCATAGCGACATATAATAGCAACAAAATGAGATATCGACCATAAAAATCGATTGATTTTTTTCGAATTTATTCACAATTTAGTGAATTCGCTCATTTTCACAAAATTTTAGTTGTTTGCTTGATATACGAATTATAGCAGGTTTTCAAATGTGTGAAAAAAATACATTTTCCAATTTTTTGTCGGATTATTGCGAGATTTGGTGAGAAACTTCCACCCACAAAATTTTAGTCGAATTGGACAACGTTAACACGTAGCGCATAGGCCCCAAATTTGAAAAATAGCGTTTAAATCGAAAAAAATTGACAAATTTTAAGTTTTTGCAAAATTAAAGCTATTTATTCCCCCTTTTGCAAAAAAAAAATGTGGATTCTGGTTCTAAGTGCAAACGCAATGATTTTTCCAATAAGCTACATGTGGTATTACCGTACCCGAGAAAAAGGCTTACTTCACTATTTTGCAGAAGAGGACGATTTTGTCTACTGCACGGATATTCCTGGTTTGATGACTGCCATGGGCTTACATAGATATGATTCAAGCGAATGGCGTTTATTTATTGACTCATCAAAACGCAGCTTGAAGTGTGTCCTTTTGCACAATGGAAATAAATTTCACTCCTTGCCAATCGTACATTCAACCAAGGTAAGAGAAGAATACTCTGTAATTGCATTAGTCATGAAGAAGATAAAGTATAATGAACATAACTGGGTAATTTGTGTTGATATTAAGATGGTAAATTTCCTATTAGGTCAACAAATACCCTTGTTTTTTATGTTTATGGGACAGCAGAGCTAAGTCAGAACACTGGAAGAGAAAACAATGGCCTTATAGGGAAACACTGGATTTAGGTATGCCGAATGTTATAAATGTACCTCTGGTGCCCCGAGATCGCATCATATTACCCCCTCTTCACATTAAACTTGGTCTGATGAAACAATTTGTTAAAGTACTTAACAAAGATGGTGAATGTTTCCAGTATATTTCAAGGAAGTTTCCAAGTTTGAGTATGGAAAAGCTGAGAGCAGGAATATTTGACGACCCATAAATTCGCAAATTGGTCAAAGATACCGATTTTCTCAGTTCAATGTCAGAAATTGAGAAAAATGCATGGGATTCGTTTGTATGGGTTATTCAACATTTCTTAGGAAAAAACAAGGATGATGATTATGTTGCGCACGTTGAAGAGATGTTAACTAACTTCCAGAATCTTGGATGCAACATGAGCATCAAGTTACATTACCTTCACAGTCACTTAGATCGTTTTCCTGAAAATCTAGGAGACTTAAGTGAGGAACAGGGCGAACGATTTCACCAAGATATTCTAACAATAGAGGAAAGATACCAGGGTCGCTGGGATGCATACATGATGGCAGATTTTTGCCAGAGTATTCAGAGCAACACTTCGTTATTCAATAATAGAAAATGTCATAAAAGAAAATTCCAAAGTTTGTAGTATTATTATTTTTAATATTTATTTATTTATTTCCTTATTTTATAAGTTGTAATATGTTACGGCTGTAACGGTTGTCCGAAGGAGGTTTGCGTTAAAACATTTATGTAGATTTGACTTTCAAATATTACAAAGTCGTTTATTTCTGTAAATTCAAAATTATTAATATAAAGAATATAAAAAAACTATTACCATATATATACCGCAGTTTTTGCACCTCCTGGTTTAACGTTTGATGGACATTTAAAATTTATAACGGCACTAATAATATAATTGAGCGAGTTATACATACATAAAACTAGTTAAGCGAAAAATAAAGGAACAAGGGAGAGTGCAATAACGCGGTTTACAAAGAAAATGTCAAATAGTAGCTTATTCACAATAATTAAACAGCTGATGTTCAATTTAACCCTTGGAGCATTCTGTTACATAAATTTAAATAATAAAATATAAAATAAAAGAAAATACATTAATAAAACAATGAAATGCATTTTCGATCAATTCCATCGATTTGACTTAGTCAAATTTTTTGTCAATTGCCTTCGGCAATTCCTCAAGGACATGTAATGGCCAGTGTAAATTGTAGTAACTCGAAAACTGTTTAACAGATTTTAAAGATATGTAGCTTATTGGAAATCTCATTGTGTTTGCCCTAAGGACCAGGATCCACTTTTTTGCAAAAGGGGGAATAAATAGCTTCAATTTTGCAAAAACTTAAAAATTATAAAATTTTTCCGATATAAACTTGATTTGTCAGATTTAGGACTTGGGCGACACGTGTTAGCGTTGTCCAATTTGGCTAAAATTTTGTGGGTGAAAGTTCCTCACCAAATCCCACTATAATCCGACCGGCACTCCTTGAAATTCTAAAATCTATTTTTTTCACACATTTGAAAAACCTGTATACGTATATCAAGCAAAAATATAAAATTTTGTAAAAATGAGTGAATTCACTTAATTGTGAATAAATTCGAAAATAATCAATCGATTTTTATGGTCGATATCTCGTTTTGTTGCTATTATATGCGACAGAATAATGAATCTGAACATTTTTTGCCGTTTTCTATTTTTCATGATTTTTTTAAAAACTAAATTTTTTGCCATTTTTACCTAAAAAATATATTTTTTTCTTAAATTTTTTATTATAACTCTGATCCGATTGAAACGCGATATATAGACGAATTAAAGGCTATGTAAATCTTAATTTTTCTGATTTTAATTTAATAATATCGGACTAGTAGTTTTTGAGCTATCATTAATTATTTGAAGAAACGTCTAAAAAAAATTGCAGTTTAAAAAAAAATCTTGCCATAGAATTTAAAAATTTTACCATTTTTGTACTAAGGTAGCCATGATACATCAAATGTATATAGTGGTTACTCGAGCACATTTTTGCTGTTGCCCTGTGTAATCTATATATATAAAACTCTAACGTGACTGACTGACTGACTCACCATCGCCCAGCCCAAACGGCAAAAGCTAGAGAGCTGAAATTTTGACAGCGGGTACCTTTTTCGAAGTATAGATCCACTAAGAAGGGATTTTTGGAAATTCGGCCTCTAAGGGGGTAAAAAGAGGTAAAAAAGGGAAAAATTAGCAATGCTGTATCTCCGGAAGTAAACGTCATAGGGCCAAAATTGATTGGGATCAGCTATAAAAATAAGTAGACACATGTTGGTACTTTTTAGCAGATGGGACAAATAGGGGGTAAAAAGGGTAAAAATAAAATGTTGGTACTTTTTCAAACCCATGTGTATCTTTTGAACCAATCAATAGAGTAACAAAATTCAAAATGGAGCCGGTAAACAAGAAAAAAACATTAGACACGTGTTTGGTACTTTTTTGATTCAGGGTACAAAAAGGGGTAAAAGCGGGGAAAAAAAATTAGGGTAGGTCCATTTTTCTTTTTCTTTGTATTTCACTTGAACCAATAAAGCTATAAATAAAATTTATTATGAGGTCGATTGCCAAGTACAAAATATTAAATAAGTGTTTGGTACTTTTTTCAATTAAAAGGGTAAAAAAGGGAAAAATCGGTAACATTATATCTCCTTAACCAACAGCGATAGAAGCGAAGATTAAATTGGTTTGAGATTCGCACTAAAAATTAAGGGACACGTGTTCGGTACTTTTTTGAAAATGGCACTAATAAGAATGAAAAAGGGTAAAAACTTTATTTTGCTACTTTTTTTAACCCATATGTATCTTTTGAACTAATAAACATAGAAACATATTTTATATCGCAACCGATAGATATTAAAAAAGAACTAAATACGTATTTGGTACTTTTGCGATTAATTGGGTACAAAAGGGTAAAAAAGGGAAAATATTCAAGGGTAGGTTTTTTGGTTTTTAGCTATGGATATCTTTTAGGCTAATGAAGTCAGAAGTATAATTCATTGACATTGAAAAAAAAAATAAGCTACGTGTTTGGTACTTTTTTTATTTTGGGGGTAAAAATCGGTAAAGTTTATCTTCCAAACCAAAAGTGATAGTAATAAAAACTAAATTGGTCTGAGATTGGCACTTAAAATTAAAGAACACATGTTCGGTACTTTTTTGAATTTCAACCTCTTAGAAGGTAAAACAGGGTAGAAAAGGGAGAAATTAGTAACATCATATCTCCGAAACCAACATCGATGCAAACAAAGTTGAAATTGAGTTTAAATCGGCTGGGAAAATTAGGGGATACATGTTTGGCACTTTTTTGGAAATAACGATATAAAAGGGTAAAAAACTATATTTTGGTACTTTTTTTTTTAACCCATATGTATCTTTTGAACTAATAAATATAGAAACATAATTTATATTGCAACCGATAGATATTAAAAAACAATTAAATACGAATTTGGTACTTTTGCGATTAATGGGGTACAAAAGGGTAAAAAAAGGGAAAATATTCAAGGGTAGGTTTTTTGGTTTTTAGGCATGGATATCTTTTAGGCTAATGAAGCCAGAAGTATAATTTATTGACTGGTCGATGGACATTGAAAAAAAATAAACTACGAGTTTGGTACTTTTTTTTTAATTTTGGGGGTAAAAATCGGTAAAGTATATCTTCTAAACCAAAAGTGATAGAAACAAAAACTAAATTGGTCTGAGATTGGCACTTAAAACTAAGGGACACGTGTTCGGTACTTTTTTAAAATTCAACCTCTTAGAAGGTAAAACAGGGTAGAAAAGGGAGAAATTAGTAGAATCATATCTCCGAAACCAACCTCGATGAAAACAAAGTTGAAATTGGAATTGGATCGGCTAGGAAAATAAGGGAATACGTGTTTGGTACTTTTTCGGAAATGGCACTAATAACGATACTTTTTTTAACCCATATATATCTTTTGAACTAATAAACATAGAAACATAATTTATATCGCAACCACTAGATATTAAAAAACAATTAAATACTTATTTGGTACTTTTGCGAATTAATAAACAGGGTAGAAACGGGAGAAATTAATAATAACTTCATATCTCCGAAACCAACATCAATGCAAACAAAATTGAAAATCTCTTTGGATCGGCTAAAAATAAATGGACACGTGTTTGGTATTTTTTTTGAAAATGGCACTAGAAGGATAAAAAAGGGTAAAAACTATATTTTGGTACTTTTTTTAACTCATATGTATCTTTTGAACTAATAAACATAGAAACATCATTTACATCGAAATCGATAGGTATTAAAAAACTATTAAATGCGTATTTGGTACTTTTATGATTAATGGGGAAAAACAGGGTAAAAAAGGGAAAATAGTCAAGGGTAGGGTTTTTGCTTTTTAGATATAAATATCTTTTAGGTTGATGAAGCCAGAAGTATAATTTGTTGACTGATCAATTGACATTGAGAAAAAAAAAATAAATTACGTGTTTGGTAGTTTTTTAATTTTGAATGTAAAAATCGGAAAAAACATATTTTCTAATCTGAAAGTGGTTGATAAAAAAACTATATTGATCTGAGATCGGCACTTAAAATTAGGGACACGTGTTCGGTACTTTGTGAAATTCGACCTCTTAGGAGGTAAAACAGGGAAGAATCAGGAGAAATTAGTAACATCATATCTCCGAAACCAACATCGATGCAAACAAAATTGAAATTCTATTTGGATCGGCTAAAAAATAATTGAACATGTGTTTGGTCCTTTTTTAAAATGGCACCAATAAGGATAAAAAAGGGTAAAAACTATACTTTAGTACTTTTTTTAAATCCATATGTATCTTTTGAACTAATAAACACAGAAACATAATTGATATCACAATCGATAGGTATTAAAAAACTATTAAATACGTATTTGGTACTTTCGTAAAAAAAAGGGAAAATTTTCAAAGGTAGGTTTTTTGCTTTTTAGCTATGAATATCTTTCAAGCTAATGAAGCCAGAAGGATAATTTATTGACTGGTCGATTGACATTGAAAAAAATAAAATACGTGTTTGGTACTTTTTTAATTTTAATGGTAAAAATCGGAAAAAATATATCTTCTAAGCCAAAAGTGATAGAAACAAAAACTTTGTTGGTCTGAGATCGGTACTTAAAATTTAGGGACGCATATTTGGTACATTTGTTAATTTGTCAGTTTTGGGTATAAAACAGGGCAAAAAAGTGAAAATTAGTAACGTCATATCTCCGAAATTAGAAGCGATAGGAACAACGTTGAAATTTGCTTCAGATCGGCTGGAAAAAAAGGAGACACGCGTTTGGTTCTTATTTGAATATGGTGCTTATAAGGGTTAAAAAAGGATAAAAACTGTATTTTGGTACTTTTTAAACCTATATGTATATTTTGAAATAATTAACATAGTGACGCAGTTAACGCCACAATCGATAAGTAATAAAGAATTATTAGACAAGTATTTTTTAGACAATTATTAGACAAGTACTTTTACGATAAATGCAAAGATAACAAGTAAGAGTGGTATATTCGGCTTTGCCGAATCTTGGATACCCTTCACCAATGGTGTTCCAAAAGTAAAGTACAAAATCGTAAGAATATATTGTTAATTATATAGTTTCTGATTACTGACTTAGTTGAGCCCCACACAAATGCTTAATATGTATATTAATTTTCTTTTGTTCATACTAAATGTAATTCCTAGCAATATTTAGCTATGTCGGAAAACGAAAAGCTTTTCGGTGGCGTCATCATCAAGAACAGTTATGGATATTTAAGCCAGGCAGTAGCTTCGATATATGTGTCTATTTTACGAAAAATTAATAAAAGATGCTTCAAAATGTAGATGACCTTAGATTTGCAAGAGCACATCGATTTGATGAAGATTAAGTATTCTGGCATGCAACCCAAAAACAGTGCCCAGTGAGGGTTGTGTACTTTAATTCGTACGAATTATCCAACTAGTAAAAGTTCTTGATTAGTTATGTAAAACTTTGAAGTTAGCGGACAGATTTAGGTCAAAGCTTTAACAATGATTGTCAATGTAAACAAGCCTTAGAATTATAGGGTATAAACTCTTAGTTTTAGATACATACGTGAAATATATAGCTTTTAAATGGAATTAAGATGAATACTTCATCAATAATAATGTATTGTTCTTTCGATCTGTCCGATGGATGTGTGGAAAGTTTTGCTCTAGTTCATTGTGCAATTATAATGTGATTTAATTTATCAGTGTTAAAGTGATTCCCGGTAGGGGTTATATGGGAGATTTCACAAATGTAAACCGAGCTCGACCATTTTCAATACCGAACTTTTCAAGAGATCAGAAATACTTTTGTCAAATGTTGTGAATCTAGAAAGTTTATTTTAGGCGCTATCGCCCTGGATAACGATATTGTACAACGTCTTTATACTAAATGTCATCATCGTATCTATTATAATTTGTCATTTATTAGCTACTAAGAGAATGCCTCAGGCGAAGTTATACGGAAGCAATTGTCAAACGTGAACGGATTTCTCCCAATTGCAATTAACAAATTTAAATTTTCGTTGATATGTGAGATACATACATACATATGTAGGTTTTGAACGGATATCATGTACTCAGTTACATTTTTGTACTTCCTAGGAAGATTACCTATAATTCGATATATAACACATTCTCAAATGTTCAAAAGTCAGACACAAAATTAAGATAAATGCAGTGTGTCTGTCTGCTAAAATTAGATTTGCGGAGCTCCTGGAAGGTAATAAATATATGCATTTTACACAAAATTTTAGGATATCGTAAATTTCATCATTGTCGATCAAAACACCTGAAATATCGCTTAAACACTAAATTATATCTACCACAAATTACCGAATGCGAGTTTAGGTAATCCCCTGCGAAGTACGCTATTAAATTTCATCATAATAAACATCTTAGATATCGACAAAACAGGAGCTCCAAAAACTTGACTGCAACAGAAAAAAAGGACAGACAGGTAGACGGACAGACAGACAGGTAGACGGACGGACATACAAAAAGACGGACGGACGTCGCGAAATCGATTCTCCTGCCGATTCTGAGTCGATCGGTACAATTTGAATGGTATTCATAATCAGATTCGTAGAGTTTATACATCATATTTTAGGAAATCCTCCCACAAAGAACGCTGTCAAATTTCATCACAATCGATCTATAAACACCTAAGATATCGCTGAAACAATACTTACAAAATGTAAACAAAATTTCTTAGACACGTACTTTGGGGAATTTGCTGCATCTGATATAAAATTTATGCATGTCCGTGCTAAAGGATGATGGTTTTTCCTATTTGTGCATTTCATTTTTTCAACAAACATTCTCTAATGCGTACTTTGGGCAATTTGCAATACATCAAATTTAGTGTTTTGGCGATATCTCAGTGGTTTATGGACCGATTTTGATAAAATTTTACAGAGTGCTTTGGGGAACTATTTCAAACAATATGATGTATAATATATTATCACATGTACCAGGAGTATATTTTTTCTCTTGTTATTCAAAAGTGTGTTTCAATCAAAAATTTTAAAATTTTCGTCTAATTTTTGGTATTTTTTCAATATTTTCTGTGTTTATAAACCGATTTTAATGAAATTTAATAGCGTTCATTGCGGGAGAATTTCCTAAAATCTGATATTTAATTTATGTAGGTCCATCCTCCAGGGGCTTCAGAAACTTGATTTCAACAGACAGACAGACGGACGGACAGACAGACAGACAGACAGACGGACATACGATCACTAATAAAAAAATTACAAACGGAATCACAAACTTATAATACCCTTTCACCTATTGGTGAAGGGTATAAAAACGAGAAAATATTCAAGTTTAGGTTTTTTTAAACTATGAATTTCATTTTGGGTAATGAAGCCAGAAGTATAATTTACAGACGGGTCGATTCATAAGATACGTGTTTGGTACTTTTTTAATTTATTTGTTAACAAGTAAGAGTGGTATATTCGGCTTTGCCGAATCTTGGATACCCTTCACCAATGGTGTTGCAAAAGTTCTTAATGTAATTCCTAGCAAAATTTGGTTATACTAGTATTATATGCAAAGAGTCTTTAAAATTAAGAGTCGGAAAAAGAAAAGCTTTTCGGTGGCGTCATCATCTAGAATAGTTATGCACCCAAAGGCTAGGTTGGGCAATTGGCTGATGTCTACGGAAGCTTCACTTGGGTTCTAAAGTGGTCCCTTTGTGAAAGATAATGATTACTAGACTACAAGTAGAGAATGCATATTTAAGCCAGCCAGTAGCTTCGAAATAAAATAGACACATATTTTACGAACATTTAATAAAGTTCGATAGACCAGATAAACCATGCAGAAAAGATGCTTCAAAGTGTAGATGCCCTTACATTTGCAATAGCACATCGATTTGATGAAGTTTAAGTATTCTGGCATGCAACCCAAAAACACAGTGCCCAGTGAGGGTTGTGCACTTTAATTCGTACGAATTATCCAACTAGTAAAAGTTCTTGATTAGTTATGTAAAACTCTGAAGTTAGCGGACTGATTTAGGTCAAAGCTTTCACAATGATAAGCCTTAAAATTATAGGGTATACACTCTTAGTTTTAGATACATACATGAAATATATAGCTTTTGAATGGATGGATATCAGCTTTGTCGGAAAAGTTATTAAAGATTTGCTTATTAATCTGAAGTTAGTTAATTAATTACAATGGACACTTCATCAATAATATTTGGGATGTATTGTTCTTTCGATCTGTCCGATGGATGTTTGGAAAGTTTTGCTCTAGTTCCTTGTGCAATTTTAATGTGATTTAATTTATCAGCATTAAATCGATTGGGAGATTTCACTAAATGTGAATAGAGCTCGCCCATTTTCAATATCGAACTTTTCAAGAGATCAGAAATACTTTTGTCAAATGTTGTCCCTCTAGAAAGTTTATTTTGGCGCTATGGCCCTGAATATTAATATTGTACAACGTCTTTATACTAAATGTCATCATCGTATCTTAGGCGAAGTTATACGGGAACAATTGTCAAACGTGAACGGATTTCTCCCAATTGCAATTAAAAAATTTAAATTTTCGTTGATATGTGAGATACTTACATACATATGTAGGTTTTGGACGGATATCATTTTTGTACTTCCTAGGAAGATTACCTATAATTTGATATATAATACATTCTCAAATGTTATCATAATGTTCAAAAGTCAGACACAAAATTAAGATTAATGCAGAGTGTCTGTCTGCTAAAATCAGATTTGTGGAGCTCCTGGATTTTACACAAAATTTTAGGATATTGTCCCACCCTGAATTTTATCATTGTCGATCAAAACACCATCGCTTAAACGCTAAATTATATCTACCACAAATTACCGAATGCATCAGGATTTAGGTAATCCCCTGCTAAGGACGCTATTAAATTTCATCAAAATAAACACCTGAGATATCGACAAAATAGGAGCTCCAAAAACTTGACTACAACAGAAAAAATTACAGACAGGTAGACGGACGGACAAAAAAACAGACGGACGGACGGACAAACCAACAGACGGACAGACAGACAAACAGACGGACGGACAGACTGAGGTTGCGAAATCGATACTCCTGCCGATTCTGAGTTGATCGGTACAATTTGAATGGTAATCGTAATCAGATTTGTGGAGTTTATATATCAGATTTAGAAAATCCTCACACAAAGAACGATGTCAAATTTCATCACAATCGGTCCATAAACACCTGAGATATCGCTGAAACAATACTTACAAAATGTAAACAAAATTTCTTAGACACGTACTTTGGGCAATTTGCTGTACATCAAATGTAGTGTTATGGCGATATCTCAATTGATTATGGACCGCTTTTGATAAAATTTAATAACGTGCTTGGCGGGGGAATTTCCTAAAATCTGATATAAAATTTATGTAGGTCCGTGCTAAAGGAGGATGGTTTTTCCTATTTCTGCATTTCATTTTTTCAACAAACATTCTCTAATGCGAACTTTGGGCAATTTGCGATACATCAAATTCAGTGTTTTGGCGATATCTCAGTTGTTTATGGACCGATTTTGATAAAATTTTACAGAGTGCTTTGGCAAACTATTTCCTACAATATATAACATATTATCATATGTACACCAGGAGTATCTTTTTTCTCTTGTTATTTAAAAGTGTGTTTCAATCAAAAATTTTAAAATTTTCGTCTAATTTTTGGTATTTTTTCGATATTTTCGGTGTTAATAAACCGATTTTAATGAAATTTAATAGCGTTTATTGCGGGAGAATTTCCTAAAAAATGTATGTAAGTCCATCCTCCAGGGGCTTCAGAAACTTGATTTCAACAGACAGACAGACAGACGGACGGACAGACAGACAGACAGACAGACGGACATCGCTTAATCGATTCTCCTCCCGATTCTGAGTCGATCGGTATAATTTTTATGGGGTCTACGATCACTAATAAAAAAATTACAAACGGAATCACAAACTTAAAATACCCTTTCACCTATTGGTGAAGGGTATAAAAAGGGGAAAAATCGGTTACGTAATATCTTTTAAGCCAAAAGTGATAGAAACAAAAATTAAATTAGCCTGGAATCAGCACTAAAAATTAAAGGACAAGGTTTCGGTCATTTTTCAAAATTCGGCCGCTTAGGGGTAAAACAGGGTAGAAAATGGATAAATTATAATAACATCATTTATTTATTTATTTATTTATTTATTTAAGCTAAATTAATTACAGCTTAGACATTTTTAATACATTAAGTAAAAGTATACATATATAAACATATTTTTATTATTACATAAATATTCTTAACTAAGATTATTTGAATTTAGGAGTAGAAGAAGATTTTTTTTAGATTCTTCTACCCTGTTTGAGAAGTCGATAAAATTATAAAATGAATTCACTTCAGAACATATTCTTCGGAAAGGATCAAAATCCGCGTAGTTTGATCTTTGAAAATTTAAATGGACAGGTTCATAAGATCTAAGACGTCTGTTGGGAACATTAATCTGAATCAAGGATTGTAAATAGATGGAGTCAATTTTACCTTGAAATAAGTTTAGGAAAAATGAAATATTAGAAACAATTCTTCGGCTTACAAGTGTTGGTAAGTTGATGAGAGCTAAACGACTGCGGTACGGAGGAAGATTAACATTAAGATTCCAATTTAAACTACGAAGGCAGAAAATGAGAAACTGTTTTTGAACGGATTCTAATTTATCAATGTAAATATTATATTGCGGATCCCAAATTACTGATGCGTATTCAAGTATAGGCCTCACTAAAGATGTATATAAGCATTTTGTTACATATGGATCACTAAAGTCCTTTGCCCATCGTTTTATGAAACAGAGAACACCATTCGCTTTATTTACGGTCATTAAAACATGGGAATTGAAATTTAGCTTTCTGTCGAACAGGACACCTAGATCTAAAAATGTGTCTACAGAGTTTAATTTATTTCCGTTAATGAAGTAATCATTCAAGACTGGTAAGAATCTAGAGAAGGACATGGATTTACATTTCTTCAAGTTTAATTCCATTAGATTCACTTTGCACCATTCGTAAAAACTATTTAAGTCAGCTTGAAGATAAAGGACATCTTCAAACTTGGACAGACTTAGGAAAATTTTCACATCATCTGCATACATCAGAACATTGCTATACTTCATAGATATTGGAAGATCATTTATGAATAAAAGGAATAATAATGGTCCAAGATGGCTTCCTTGAGGGACACCGGAAGTAACATTAAAATATTTGGATTTAGAGTCATTAAATACAACACACTGCTTACGATTTATTAGATAAGAACTAATCCAATTTAGGAATGAGCCGCAAAATCCAATTAATTCAAGCTTAGCAATTAATAAGTCATGATTAACTTTGTCAAAAGCTTTACTGAAATCCGTATAGATAACGTCAGTTTGAAACCTTTTACAAAAGCTGGAGTTGATGTACGACGTCAGTTCCATAAGATTTGTAGACGTAGATCTACCTTGACAAAAACCATGTTGATTTGGAGACAGGATTGATGAAACTTTGAAGAATAAGATTTCTGTTATGATCTTCTCAAAGAGCTTAGGAATTGCATTAAGGTTTGCTATAGCTCTGTAATTTGTAGCATCATTGCGGC
This sequence comes from Stomorhina lunata, assembly GCA_933228675.1. Classification (NCBI taxonomy): domain Eukaryota; kingdom Metazoa; phylum Arthropoda; class Insecta; order Diptera; family Rhiniidae; genus Stomorhina; species Stomorhina lunata. The sequence continues at coordinate 63,999,594 of OW121741.1, read as the reverse complement.
TACCGGATTTATGAAGCGGAATAATATAAGATTGCTTCCAACAGTCAGGGAACAGTCCAAACTTTAGAGAGCAATTATATAGGTATGTAATTGGAGAGGCCAAACATTCAGCACAATTTTTTAAAATACAGCTGGGGATGCCATCTGGTCCTGGAATATATGAGTTTTTTATGTTTTTTAGGCTTTTTAGGACATTTGAAATATCAACGGATGTGATATTGACTGATGAAGTGGACGAAATTGCATAAGGATACCATGCATTATTGTATTTTAATGAAGAAAAAGTAGAGGAAAAGAAATCTGCAAATGTGTTTGCTATATCAACATTGTTAGAATAAGTAGTTCCATTGAATCTCATAATTGTTGGATAAGATGAGATTTTGCGTTTAGAATTGACAAATTTGTAGAAGGCTTTCGGATTATTTTTAATATTTAATTTCGTTTTATTCAAATACGATGAGTAACACTTTTTATTTTCCAAATTGAAAAGAGATCCAGCTATAAGGTAAAGACTCCGATCAAAAGAGCTATTGCTTTTTTTAAATTTCTTATGAAGCCTGTTTCTGCGATTTTTTAACCATGAAAGTCTTGAAGAAAACCATGGTGGTCGATTATCAATATACTTTTTAGTAACAGGAGTATTTGCAGATATACACCTTAATACCACTGAATGAAATATATCAATGACATCATTGTAATTGCTTCCATCAATATTACATGCCAAAATTTCCGACCAATTAATGTTGGATAACATAAGGTTTAACTGATGATAATTTGTTTTTTTAAAACACAATACCTCGGATGAGTTTTTAATAACTGTTTTTTGAGGAAATGGTGTAGATATCAAGATAGTTGGATGGTGACGATCTTCAGGAGAAGTTAATGGCGTGGTTCGGCTTACGTCAAATAGAGAAGGATTATTCACAAAAATTAGATCCAAAATTCTTTGATTGACATTTTCAATTTTATTAATTTGAAAAATACCCATGTCTGCTATAGACATAAAAAAGTCAGATGCCCAATCATTTGGAGTAATCGAGGTTAAAAATTCAGTATCCTTTAAAGAAATCCACGAAGCTGAAGGTATGTTGAAATCACCTAAAACCATTATATAGTCACTTGGTTTAAGTTTATCTACAATAGATTTTATTACTAATGCATGCATTTGATATATTTGCTGATCGGAACTAGGAGGTATATATGAGCAGACTATAAACAATGAAGTACTTAGAATATGTACTACTACTGCAATTATTTCTAAATTCTGGGAATTTTCAATTGATATCTCATAGGCAGGATAAAGAGTAGATACTGCTATTAAAACACCTCCACCCTTTTTGCCAAGTCGATCACGTCTAAAAATTTCGAATTTATCACACATAATTTCACTATTATGTGTATTTTTACTCAACCATGTTTCAGTTAAGGCGGCAATGTGAAACTCAGTATCAACGCTTTTAAGGAAGATATCATTTAATTTCGAATTTATCCCATTAACATTCTGATAGATAATATTGAAGGAGGATGCAGCAGTTAGTTTTTTGAATTTTGTGAACTTGAAGGATTACTTGTAGCTGGAGTTTGGAAATGTGCTAAGTTCACCTCTCTGTAAACAAATTCACGGACTAAAGTATATTTCGGCCAAAAGTTGGAATCAACAAATTGCTCAAAATACTCACAAGGAACAATTATTTTGAATGATGCTCTGCTTCTCGAGTTTATTTTAAAAACATTAATATCAGGATGATTATTATGAAATTTAGAAAATATGTGGTTTTTAATTTGATCGACAGTTGTATCACAGTGAAAGCGGGTAGCAAATATTGTTTTTCTCGGAGGAATAATACGAAGTTCGGATTCTGAAGTATTATTGAATATCTGCGGTGAAATATTGGAAACAGAATTAATTTGTTGTGACGAAGTACTGAAAGAAACATTTTTGGACAACACAGGAGTTATATCAGATACCAGTGATGTAATGTTGGATCCAGAATTCATTGGTAATGGCAAAATATTATTATTGTTATTGTTGTTAGATAACGGAAAACTGACGTTGGTTTCAGAGATAATCTCGGAGTAAGTAGGAACCGAAGTTGAATTAGAAGGAACATTCTTTTGGATTAAAGAATGTTCAGGAATTATTTTTTTTCTTTTAGGCGAAGAATTTTGCTGCATGCTTGCGAATGAGTCCAAGTTTGGAAACTTCGAGAACAATTCGCCAAAAATGGTTAACTTGTTCTGAACACATTTGAAATCAGTAATTAACTGATCATATTCATTTTTAAAACTTTTAAAGAATTTATAAAACTCAATATTAATCGGTTTGCACCGAGGACAAGTCCATTGCATAGATTTGTTCGGATCAGCTAAAGAATCTGCGTCACGTGCTTTTAGTCCACTACATTTTAAATGATAGTTTCCCATGCACAACCAACAGCAGACCATGCGATCATTAGCTGAAGCGGTACAATCAGATTTTAAACAATCCATTGTTTCGGAGTAATTACAATAAATAAAATAATAGGAAAAATTGAATACATACAAATTTTAACAAAATTGTTTGTTGGGTAGCAGTGAATAATAACTTTACTACTTCACAATAGATGGCGCTGCTAAGATTCTGACAAAATAATCTCAGTTGGAGAAAAATAGTACTGATTATTTATGATCAGCTGTTACCACAATTGGAGGGAAGAAACTTCGGAGAGAAAACACAAAAACACAGAAATTGTTGTTGTCATCAAACGAAAGTAAAAACAAATGTTTTTGATAAATAAAACTGGCAAACTATTGATGTTATGAAACTGCATTCAATGCCACGGAGAATGTGCATAAATTATAAAAGATTTATATGATTTAAAGTTTTTATGATAATAGCAAAACACTTTTTTAAACACTTAAAACTTCACGATATAAACAAACACGTCCGTCCAAAACAGTGACGAATACATGTGTTGTATTCGTGTTATTGTAAATTAAAACCACTTTACTTTAATAAATTTTTAAATTGCTTTGTTTATGAAGATGTTTATCGTGTCAATCTCAAGCTTAGAATGACAGTTATAAATTTTGATTATTTTGACAATGTTTTAGACTTCGAAGCGAGATATTAAATTTAAAGGCGTTGCTTATTCTTTGGTATTGCCAACATCTCCCTTTGTTTTAGTAATATAATATGGGGCCCAAAATGGAGGATTTCGACTTCTAATAGACCTGCGTAACTCCACATTGGAGCATATCTCCAAAAGTTATATCATTAGAAATGTTTACGCGCATAATGTAAAAGGCCACCTGTCAAATTATTGTTCAGTGGCCTTTTCTATGTTTTCCTTTGGCGCAAATTAATCCGCTCTTTTTCTATTATTATATATTGTCAAATCACTTACTCTTGTAAACCCAACCCGAACGGTACGTAAAAATACCAACTTAACCCGAAAATAATATTAAATAAATATAAATTCTAAAAAACCCCTAACTCTGTGATTTTTTTATTTCTTATATTTTCTGAATAAAATATTCCGGAGAACATTTTTTGGTCCTTCACCGGATAAATCCGAACCCCCATTGTTTGTGGAATATTTTATAAGAAAATATATTTATTTGCAGATCCCCCGAAGATTACCCATTTTATTTCGTATCCCAACCCAGGATTCTTTGAAGTATTTTTTAAATTTCTACCCTAAATAAATATTAAAAAAAGGTACGTTCTATAATTTATTTTAAAAAGTGTGTGAAAGTGTGTTCTAAATAAAAAGAAAAACAAACCAACAAGTGAAAACCAATCCCTGTATAAAAATTGCAATTTGCCGTCGGCAAAACGTAAATCTTCGCAATCAGTGTATTTTTTTAATTTCTTTACGTTTTTGTATCGCTCATATCACGCGAGTGTTATTTTGTGATTTTTTTGTAAATAAAATATACCCATATTTTTTGGCTATTTATTCTTGTCGAATTTTATTTTATTAAAAAAGAAATATTCTTTTGTTTGCAGTGTTTTTTGTTAGTTTAATTTTTATTCCTTTTATCGCCGTTAATAACAGTTTTCTGCTGTTAACATTAATACCCCAAATTAATAAGAAATAAAAGTAAACAAAAACAGACGGACACACATTAAAAATATTTTTATTTAAGTGTTTTCAATACCTTTAAACAAATAAAAATATTCAAAAGAAAATACAAAATAATTTGTTGTTATTTTAACTAAATCTCCAGTGATCAGTGCGAGTGATATTTATTTTAATTTACAAGCAAAATATACACTGTGTGGTTGTTGGTGGTTTTTTTTCTTTTTTACTTGTTTTGCTTTGCTTGATCATACGCACACACACGCCGCTAGTGCTGCAACTTTTTATTCGGTCGATTAAACCGGTTACTCGTTATTATTCGGTAATAAAGTGTATTTATACCCATTTTTTATTTTTAATTATTGTTAATTAAATAATTTTGTGCATTTTTTACTGAATATTATTACAATAAATAATTGTGATTAATTTTTATTCGAAGATTAACAATTTGTCAAACCCAAAGCGAGTACCCGTTTAAGTTTTGCAGTGCTAGTACATTTCAAAGTTTGTTTTTATACTTTTTTTTAGCGAAAGTAATTTATACTGAAAGAAATTTGTTGTTCGACTAATTTTTTGATCGTGAATTTGATAAATATTGAAATTTTAACCCGGTTACCCGTTGATTTATTCTGAAAAAGCGAACGATAAGTGAAATTACTTTCAGTATATCAAACTTTTAACTAATTTAACTGTTTTTTATTTAAATTTATTTATAATAAATTTGATTTTTACCCAATTTCTTAATTTTTTGAAAAATTTATTCAATTTTTATTGTTGATTTTAATTGATTTTGTTGTTGACTTTATTGTTGATTTATTCATTCATTATTTTGAAATTTTGGACCTTTTTCTAGTGAAAATTTGTTGAATTTTCTTGATTTTTACCCATTTTTCGAATTTCTTTTAAATTTTTTCACTTTTAGAAAGATTTGGTCTTTGATTTTATGCATTTCTTTTTGATTTTAATCAAAGTAACCCCATATTTTGAAGTTTTTTTTTGCTTTTTATCTTTTTTTCTCGAATTTCTTTGTTTTTTTGTCAAGATTACTTCCTATAATTTAAGATCAAAAATGGATATATCTGCCTTAATTCTTAATTGTGATCGATTGGCTGATTTCGAAGCCTATATTTCCATTATCCCTATCAATGATCACAGTATTGGTTCTCTTATGAGCCATGAAAAAGAACTTAACAGATTATGGGAAGCTGTTCGATCAATATATGACAGTCTGTTGATTGAGGCTAGCAAGCTTAAGAGCCCATTAATCGTGGAAATAAAAGCCAAGTATATGACTTCCTATTGTACATATACTCGCGGGTTTTATTTGATTAACTCCAATTTAGACAGATTGAAAGCCGCTGCCAAGGCTGAATTATTGGAGAAAGATCTAGGCTCGTCACCTTTAGTTCATTTACCCCCATGCGATACCCCCATTTTTTACGGTGACTATAAGAGCTGGCCCTCATTTCGTGACATGTTTTCAGCATTGTATGGCAACAACACTCGTTTAACCCCTGTTCAAAAACTTTACTATTTATTACAAAAAACCGCAAAAGATGCTCATGATGTCATACAGACTGTACCGTTAACCAATGATGGCTATGCAATTGCATGGAATAAATTGGTTGACACTTATGAAAACAAAACTGCCCTCATTAACGAACAGCTAAGGACACTTTTGAGCATTAAATCCGTTGGTCAAGAAACAGATCCGAATATTAAAAATTTACAAAGAACGATTAATGATTGTATAACCAATTTATCGTTACTGGAATTACTCCCGAGATATTTTACCACGTTATCCTAGTTTATATTTGCGCCACAAAGTTGCCAGAAAACACTCTCAGTCTTTGGGAGCAGTCTAAGAAATCTTCCTCCGAAACTTCAAAGTGGAAAGATATGGATGAATTTTTGACTGCTCGGTTTAAAACGCTCGAATCAATTTCAGACATTAGGCAGTCGCATTCGAACCCTGTTTAAACCCAGAACATATCTTCTAATTCCCGAAATCAGTGGAAAGGCCAAAGTTTTAATGTCTCGAAAAAACCCCAAAATGATTCGAGAAAAGTACAAAGTTTTGCGACAAATACCAATACAACTCCAACGGTAAGTCGCTGTTACCTCTGCCAAGGCCCACATCCATTAAGACTTTGTCAAGCGTTTATGAATCAGAGTGTAGATGAAAGATTCGCGACAGTCAAGAGGCTTAAATGCTGCTCAAACTGTCTGGCAACATCACACGAATTTAAAAATTGTAAAAGTATTCACGTTTGTTCTCTGTGTAAAAAGAAGCATCATTCGATGCTTCACAAGGATTTTAGGCAACAGGGACAATTTCCTGCACCTACCACACCCCATGCTGCTGTAGCTTCTGCTACTAATGTACCTAACCAGTACACAGTACCCGTTTCAAACCCGAATTCCACTAGCAATTCATCTCAACCCCCGATAAATTTTAACCCTTCAACTTCAGAAGCGGCTCGGAATGTTCACACATATTCTGCACATTTGAACTCTTACCCCGATTCCACTGTCCTATTAGGATCAGCAACTTGTTTTGTTCTGATGAACGACATCAAATGTGCGGCTCGAGCTCTAGTTGACCCTGGATCGCAAGGTACCTTTATTTCAAAGAGGTTACAAAGGAAGCTTGCTATTCCCACATTTTCAGTGCCTATGACTAGTGTCACAGGCATGATGGATTGCTTAGCTGGAAAATCTTCTACAATGTGTGCTTTTATGATCGGATCGCCGATCAACCCCGATTTCAAACTTGAAATTCATCGTGTTCTCTAGCTAACATGGTAACCTAAAATTTCCCCGAGATTACAATGACCGACGTCATGTGTACCCGGATGGACATTCTGTTAGGAGGAAACGTTTATCCAAAGATTTTAACTACGGATGTTAGAATACATCCGAATGGCAACTTGATCGCACAGAGAACAGTTTTTGGTTGGATAGTTACTGGTGAAGTTTTTCAACGTAGACCCCTACATTCAGTTGCATCATTCTGCAATCAGCTTGAACTGAATAACCAAATTGCTCGGTTTTGGGAACTTGAAGAAGTTCCACAAGCAACAGAGCTGACCGAAGCTGAAGAATATTGTGAAGAACTTTACCGCACTACGACCTATAGAAACCCCGATGGTCGCTATGTAGTTTCAATCCCATTTCGATGAGATATCTCAAATGAAGTGTTATTAGGCGATTCTTGAAATAGTGCTTTGCGTCAGTTCAAACGAAATGAAACGCGTCTTTTGAAAACCCCTGATATGAAATCACTTTATGATAATGTGATACGCTAGTATTTCGAATTAAGGCAAACTAAGGCAGTAGAACCGAGATACAAATACTGCAGCGTATTATTTACCCCATCACGCCGTGTTTAAACCCGAAAGTTCCGCTACTAAACTAAGAATAGTATTTAATGCTTCTAACCCTTCCTCCAAAGGCGTGAGTTTGAATAGTTTGTTACACCCCGGGCCTGTTTTATAGGCAGATCTAACAGTTCTTATTCTGCGATCTGGACTTTTTCGTTATTTCTTCAATGCAGATATCGAAAAAATGTATCGCCAGATTTTAATTCGTCCCGACCAAACCCCATTGCAACGAATATTATATCGCTCGAATCCCGATGAAGACGTACAGGATTATGAGTTAAATACGGTCATGTTTGGTGTAAATTGTGCACCGTATTTAGCGATTCGAACCCTAATTCAACTTGCAAATTATAATGAAACCCTGAATCCTTTAGCATCGGAAATTCTGAGAACCCAAATGTATGTCGACGACGTACTAGCTGGCTCCCATGAGATAGAAGATGCCTTCAGGAGACGCAATGAGCTAACCCATGTTCTCGAATCGGCTGGTTTCGTTTTGCGAAAATGGACGGCTAATCATATACGTCTACTGGAGGGTTTACCCTGCGAGAATCTGCTTAATGTGGACTTCTTGAGAATTTCTGATGCAAGTACGACTAAAACCCTTGGCTTGCGATGGAACGCTGATCACGACAGCTTCTATTTTAAACTTGTTACGCAGCCAAATCGGGATTTTGTTACTAAACGTGCTTATCTGAAATTGCAAAATTATTTGATCCCGCCGGTTGGCTATCACCGAAGATTATCGTTGCAAAAATCATAATGCAACAGATATGGAAAGATAAGACAGATTGGGACGAATGTTTAAAACCCCTTACCTTAATTCAATGGCGAACATTTTTAGATGATTATTTGAATATTGAAAAAATTAGGATACCCAGATGGGTTAATTTTCACCCAAATCAGGAAATTGAACTTCATGCATTTTGCGATACATCTGAAAAGGCATATGGTGCAGCACTCTATGTAAGAAACTTATCATCCGATAATATAACGTCACATTTGCTAGCATAAAAGACAAAGGTAGCTCCAGTTAAGTCCGAAACATTACCCCGTTTAGAACTTTGCGGAGCGGCTTTGATGGCGAATATGGTAGAATCCCTGTGTAGTCAATTAAATCTTGACAAGGAAAATATTTATCTATGGACTGATTCTACTATAGTTTTATCTTGGCTCAAAAAACCCCGTGTCATTGGCCAACCTTTGTCAAGAATAGAGTAGCTTTGATCCTTAAGAAAGTTGGTACTGAAAATTGGTCTCACGTTGATTCTAAAGACAATCCAGCGGACTTGGCAAGTCGTGGAACTTCAGCCCGAGACCTAGCCGATAATTCTTTATGGTGGCACGGTCCTAAGTGGCTGCGTCAACCCCGAGAAAATTGGCCTCAACAACCCCATATCAATCATATAAACCCAGAAGTTCAAACATATTCTGCGCAGATTGAACAATCGTACGACATACTAGAGCGATTTTCAGATTTACCCCATGCGATGCGTGTTTTATTGTATTGTTTCAGGTGTTTCGAATATTTGCAAACCAGGAAATATTCGCACAACACTTTAGAGTTAACCCATTCTGAGATGAAATTCACTCGAGATCGTTTAGTCTTAACATGTCAACGAATGTTTATCCCAGAATATAACCAACTTTCTAAAGGTAACCCGTTGTCAAAGGGGAGTAATTTGCTTACACTCAACCCGTTTATAGACTCAAAAGGATATGTCAGAATAAATGGTCGACTAGTTCGGTCACCAGGTTTGACATATGATGAACGTTATCTAAAAATATTGCCGTATTCTGCACGCTTTACCCGTTTATTTGTGGAACATGTTCATAAATGCTCTGCTCATGGTGGACATTCATTAATGCTCCGGCTAGTGAGAAGTGAATTTTGGGTCCCGAAATTGAAAAACTTGATTCGTACAGTAATTCGAAACTGCAAGGAATGTACCATATATCGAAAACAGTCCGGTCAGCAAATTATCGGTGCCTTACCCCCTGAACGTTCGTCTCTGTCGAGACCGTTTACCCACACCGGACTAGATTTTGCAGGTCCGTTCGACATAAAATCATATGCTGGTAGAGGTTGTCGAATCACCAAAGGCTATGTTCTGGTTTTCGTATGTTTTGCAACGAAAGCAATTCATTTAGAGGCAACCGGTGATATGTCGACGGAAACATTCCTAGCGGCTTTCGCTCGTTTTTTCTCACGCCGAGGATGTCCGGCACATTTGTACTCCGATAATGGAACCGCATTCGTCGGTGCAGCTAATTTACTTAAGGTTGACCGAAAGCAGTTTTTAAGCGATATGAGAAATAGACTATTAGTACGAAACAGTTTTCAGCCAGTGGAATGGCATTTTATACCCCCCGGAGCTCCTCATATGGGCGGCTTGTGGGAAGCCGGCGTAAAGAGTCTAAAAACTCACCAACGTAAAATTTCTGGTGTGCAGAAATTCACATTTGAGGAGTTTGTAACGATGTTAACCCGCATCTAAGCATGTCTTAACTCGAGACCTTTAACGGCAATGAGTTACGATCCCACAGATTTAGTTCCATTAACCCCAGGACATTTTTTGGTAAGAGCACCACTTTTGACACCCCCTGAACCCGATCATTCTGATCTTAGTTTGAGTATTGCCAATAGGTGGCAAAAGCTCAAGGTGCTTCACCACCAATTTGCTTTGAGATGGAAGGAGGAATACCTTAAGGAACTCCATCGTAGAGTAAAATGGAAATACCCACAAAAAGATTTTGAAGTAGGCGACTAGTTGTGATCCGTCAGGATAATTTACCCCCAAATGAATGGCGGCTAGGTCGTATAGAGAAAACTTATGTAGGGCAAGATAGCAAAGTCCGCACTGCGGACGTGAGAACGGCTTCAGGCGTTTTTACTAGGCCTATCGTGAAGCTAGTTCTCCTACCCAATTCAGAAACCCACTGATTTTTTTTTTCTCTCTTCTACGTCTTTTTCTTTTCCGTTCTGCAGTTATAATGGCATCCCGTCGTTTAGAGGTCCATCGTAAACCCGAGGAATCCTCAGCTGAGGATAAGCACCCACCCCGTGATGAGAGCCTTAGGGACTGTCGCTTGTGTAAGAGTGAGCACGCATTGAGGCTTTGCCCCAAGTTTCGCAGAATGCCGGTGGGGGAGCGGTGGGAAACTGTTAAACGGTTTCAATACTGCTTTAACTGCTTGGCACACACTCACATGGTGTCTAAATGCAAGAGCCGTGAAAGGTGCATGGAGTGTTGTGCCGAGCACCACACGCTTCTCCACCGCCATAAAAGGCAAAGTAACACCCGGAACCCAGTGCAAAATAGTGAGACTCAAGCAAGCGGTAGTTCCAAGGCTCAGAAGAAGAAGAGGAACAAGAGAGGGAAGAAGGTCGCCAAGAAATCCGGCGCCAATAACCAGGGCTGCTCCTGCTCCTGCCAGCAGCACCACCAGCAACAACCACAAAGCCAACTGCAGCCACATATGGCACGAAACTCCACCCCGGCTACCATAATTATTAATGTCATGTCAGGGCATATTGCACCCTGATTTTTTAATTATTTTATTTTAATATAAAAAAAAATATAAATGAATTTTAAACATAAGAAGAAAGATCTACCCTTTTTATTTTTTTCTATTTACCCCAAGATTTTATTCCCCCAGTCACCCGAAGCGTCATCTGAAGACTACACCGAACCCGAAGTCCATGGTCATCCTGAGCGAGAGTATAATCCAGTGCCACATCAGAGTTTCTACCCCGGATCAACGCAGAACCCATCATCCTATTCTATTTTATTTATCTAAAAAATTGTTACAAATCGTAAACTCTGCTTTCAGCTCACGTTTGACCCGCGTTTTTTCTTAGCCTTCCTTGTTGCAGTATTGCAAGGGGGGCGGGATGTTTACGCGCATAATGTAAAAGGCCACCTGTCAAATTATTGTTCAGTGGCCTTTTCTATGTTTTCCTTTGGCGCAAATTAATCCGCTCTTTTTCTATTATTACATATTGTCAAATCACTTACTCTTGTAAACCCAACCCGAACAGTACGTAAAAATACCAACTTAACCCGAAAATAATATTAAATAAATATAAATTCTAAAATTTTGTGAAAAACCCCTAACTCTGTGATTTTTTTATTTTTTATATTTTCTGAATAAAATATTCCGGAGAACAAGAAACGATGTTGAAATTGGATTTAGATCGTCTGACAAAAAAAAAGGGGACACGTAAGGGGAAAAATCGTAATAACTATATTTTGGTACTCGATAACGCAATATCTTCTCGATCAAAAGTGATAGAAACAAAAATTAAATTGGTCTATGGTCAGCATTAAAAATTAAGGAAAACGAATTCGGTAATTTTTTAAAATTTGGCCGTTTACACTAGGTCACAAATAACAAACTTTTGTCTGTTATTTGTTTCTAGCATACTTTTTCTCATGGATTTGGACCTACTGAACACGAAAATGAATTTTAAAAATTTTTCTGTCGATTGGTTTGCGAGATACAAATTTTTTAATTTTTTTTTTTTTTAATTTTTGAAGGTACACTTACTATTTTGAGCATATCTTTAGTCTTCTTTGACCTATTTTATCCTACTACTACTCAAATTAAAGACAATTGAGCCGTCCACAACTTATTCTCAGATCGGGTGAGTTGTTTTAATGTTGGCGGCTTAAAAAGGTTAAAAAACTGGGTTTTTTTAGTAAAAATGTGGCTGAAAAATTCATATAAAAATTCATATAAAATATAAAACGCGATGTTAACAGCGATTTTAATTTTTTTACGTATAGCTGACACTTTTCCAAAGAAAATAAGCCCTTACTTAACAAAATCTGATGACAAATGGCCGACTTATTATTTTTTTGGTAAACGACCGAAATTCCGCTATTTCACGATTTTTTGATTTTCATTATTTGCACAGCTTACCTACCCAACGCAAACGAATAAATACATTTGAACTTAATTTAAAATAAACAAATTAGTCTTCGTATATTATTTTTTAATTTATTTACAGCACTACATGCTCAATGTATCGCACAATTAGCTAAACTAACGAAATTAAACTAACTAATTAAATTAAGCAAATCAACGCACAAAAAAATGAGTAAAAACAAAGATATAAGTGTACATTTTATGCCATGTGGAAAAACCGCTGACTTCTTCTTTGTTATTTGTATTCGCTGCAATCGGTCTCACGTATTAGGGACCAAATATAGTCACCCGTCATAGCCGTGTCATAGATGCCCTGATAGCGTCGTTCCATAGCCTTCAATTCCTGATGAAAGCGCTCGCCGTGTTCGTCGCTCACGTCTCCTACATTCTCAGGGAAAAAATCCAAATGAGAATGCAGAAAGTGTATTTTAAGTGACATGTGCACTCCCATGGCTTCATAGTTCTTTACCAGATCCTCAATGTCCTTATAATTCGGGCTTTTGTTGTTTCCTAAAAAGTTTTCCACAACAAGCCTGAAGGAATTCCATGCTGCGGCTTCGATGGGTGATAACAGCTTTGGGAATTTTTCATCTTTCAAAATTTTTTTTATCTCGGGTCCTGCGAAGACTCCTTCTTTAATTTTTGCCAGCGAAAGGTAAGGGAAAATTGACCGTAAATAGGCAAAAGCTTCACCTTCTTTGTCTAATTTTTTGGCAAAATTTTTAATCAAACCCAATTTTATGTGCAGCGGCGGAAGTGTTATATTTTCACGGTTCTCTATTAGTGGTTTGCGCTGAACATTCGCTTCTCCAACTACAGGTTTCGTTCGTACCGGCCATTTTTTTTTATATAATGCTGATCATCAGCGCGGCTATTCCAAAGGCACAGAAAACAGCAATGTCGCGTATAGCCTCCTTGGAGTCCACACAGAATGGCCACAACTTTAAGGTCGGCGCATATTTTCCAATTGTATTTCCTATACTCTATGCATTTCAGCAAAATGTCCATAGTTTCATAGTTCTCCTTTGAATGAACCGCATGAGCAATAGGAACAGATGGCTTTTCATTCCCATTATGTAAGAGAACTGCCTTCAAGCTCTCTTTGTTGCTGTCAATAAACAACCTCCATTCGTTGGGGTTGTGAATTTGGTGAAGCTCTTGGAACAAGCCTGAAATGTCGCTGCAAAAACATATTTGGTCTTTCTTTGTATAAAATTTTGCATACTCCTTGTGACGGTTTCTGTACGCTGTTACTTTCACTTCTGAAGCCGCAAATCCACACTGTATCATCCGAGACGCAAAAAGTTCGGATTTCTCCTTAGTGAGACCAAAATCGCGCACCCAATCGTTTAGTTCGGCCTGTGACAGTAATTTTCGCTTTGCACCCGGCTCAAATTCGCTTGCATTTGACTCGGACTCTTCTTCTGACGATTCTGCTTTTTGAAGAGATGCACCAGGGCACACTGGATATGGCACATCATGCGAATGTGGTACTGGAAGCGCAAACGATCCCACTTGAGCGTAGTTCCATTTAAAAAATCTTCCTACCCCACTGTTTGTGGTGAGGCAAAAATAACAGTCTGTGGAATGGCATAGCGGCTTTTTCCACATCATTGGTGTATCGAATTTCATATGGCGGCTAAAATTAAAATAAATTACTATATTCGCTATGTATAATGTGTTTAAATAAAAATTCTTACCTTCCGCCAGCTGCCCAGTTGGTTAAGATTATATAGCAAAGATCACACAGCGACTTAGGTGTCCATGGTTCTGTGATATTTGGTTAAATACCAAAATAATTCAAATAGTGCAATTGTACTGCTGGAGTAAACTTGTGTGCGTGATTTTTTTTTATAAACTGGCCACAAACATTGCAGAAATTGTCTGGATCGTTCAAACACTCGAACACACGTAGTCTTTTACTCATTGTCTTCCTTGCGTTTTCCAAATATATTTATTTAAATAAATAGTTTGTTGTAATGACAACTTGACTTTTCGCGATCAGAAACACTAGTTAAATAACATGAATGAACTAAATGAACTACTTTAAATATGTTGCATTTTTACCAAAAGTACCTATTTTTTAAAAGAAAATACCTAGGTGAATAAGGACCAAAGAATAATTTACCTGTCAAAAGTTGAATTTTGAAACACCGAATGCAATAGGCAAGTAAGGCTTATTGCAGTGACGAGTAAAAATTGGTTCAATGTGAGTAAAGCTATAAAAAATTAATGTAAAGTCATAAAAAAACAGCAAAAAACCATTCTTGTTTTATCTACCTGCTGAACAGAAGTGTACTTCATTTATCAAAATGTTTTCGCGGAACACACTCAAATTAATTCCAGGTATAACAGTTTCTATGACCGAGTGATAAAATTAAATTTTTTAATTTTTATGATTTAAAAAGACAAAGTTGCGCAAAATGTCATACCTTAATGAATTTAGTCAAAAACAATAATAGGGTTAAATTTTTGCTAAATTGGGTATTTTCACTTTATTGTCAATAAAACCAACATTTATTGATGTATTTTCACGAAACAAGGCTTCACTTATTTATAAGATTCACAGCTTTAACACCGTGAAATAAAAATGGCAAGTTTTTGAAACTTTCGATTTTTTATGAATTTTTGAAAAATAAAGATTTTTCGATTTTGCAAAAAAAAAACTTTTTTTTATATTTTTATGTCAATAACTCCACAACCGTTGATGATATGAAAAAATTGTCTTAACAAGACTTAATCCGCTCGTGTTCCTTTCAACGAATTTGGATAAGCCGTTTCCAAGTTACGATAAAATAAATGGAACGACCTCTGTGAAAATCCGTAATTTTAGAAAAAAAAATTTAAAAAAAAATCGTATCCATAAAATTTTAATTGTTGGGTGTTTTTGTACTTAGGGGGCCATAATACATCGAAATTAAATAGTTAGACTTCAAACCAATTTTTGCTGTTGACCAGTGATATTAACTTCTTTACACTTTCACAGACAGTTTTGAAATGTAATTGATAACCGTGTCTCCTTATGTTTAAATATGTATGAGCATGTAGTGCTGTAAATAAATTAAAAAAGACTAATTTGTTTATTTTAAATTAAGTTCAAATGTATTTATTCGTTTGCGTTGGGTAGGTAAGCTGTGCAAATAATGAAAATCAAAAAATCGTGAAATAGCGGAATTTCGGTCGTTTACCAAAAAAATAATAAGTCGGCCATTTGTCATCAGATTTTGTTAAGTAAGGGCTTATTTTCTTTGGAAAAGTGTCAGCTATACGTAAAAAAATTAAAATCGCTGTTAACATCGCGTTCTATATTTTATATGAATTTTTATATGAATTTTTCAGCCACATTTTTACTAAAAAAACCCAGTTTTTTAACCTTTTTAAGCCGCCAACATTAAAACTACTAACCCGATTTGAAAATTTTCTGAGAATAAGTTGTAGACGGCTCAATTGTCTTTAATTTGAGTAGTAGTAGGATAAAATAGGATAGGTCAAAGAAGACTAAAGATATGCTCAAAATAGTAAGTGTACCTCCAAAAATTAAAAAAAAAAAATTAAAAAATTTGTATCTCGCAAACCAATCGACAGAAAAATTTTTAAAATTCATTTTCGTGTTCAGTAGGTCCAAATCCATGAGAAAAAGTATGCTAGAGCCAAATAACAAAATGGCTGTTGCCTAGTGTTATGGGTAAAACAGGGAAGAAAATGGTACAAATTAGTATCATATATTCGAAAATAACATAGATAAAAACAATGTTGCAGTTGAATTTGGTTCGGATAAAAAATAAGGGGACATTTGTTCGATATTTTTTTTTGGAAATGGCACTAATAAGGGTGAAAATGTTTAAAAACTATATTTATATAAACTTTTTTAAACCATACGTATCTTTTGAACTAATACACATAAAGACTCACTTTGTGCCACAATCAACTATAAATGGGGTTCAAAAGGGTTAAAACGGGAACATATTCAAAGGAATTTTTTTTATTTTTTTTATTAGCTATGAATATGATTTATGCTAATGAAATCAGAACTATAATTTAGGGACGTGTCGATTCATATTGAAAAAAACGTAAATAAGTGTTTGGTACTTTTTTCAATTAAAGTGGTAGAAAAGGGAAAAATCTTCTAAACCAAAAGTGGTTGAAACAAACATGGTCTAAGATCAGCACTTAAAATTAAGGTACAAGTATTTGGTACTTTTCGCAAATTAAACACATATCAAATACGTGTTTGGTGCTTTTTCGACTAATGGGGTAGAAAAGGACAAAAACAAGTAAAAATTTAAAGTTTTTTTCTTTTTAAGCTATGCATAATGTTTAAATCAATGAAGGTATAATAATAATTTATAATTGATTGACATTTAAAAAATATGAGACAGGTGTTTGGTACTTTTTTCAATTAAGGGGTTAAAAACAAACATTAACAAAAATGGATTTAACCAGCAATAAAAATATAAAGACACGTATTCGGTATTTTTTAAATTTGGCCTACTAGAGGTAAAAAGCGGGTAAAAAGGAAATTTTTGTAACGCTAAATATTCAAAATTTAAATTGGGTTAGTAATAAAAATTGGATCAGCTACGCAAATAAGGGAGGAGTGTTTAGTACTTTTTTGAAAATGACAGTAGAGGGTAGGTACCTATTTTGACCTATATGTATCTTTGGAACTAATACAAACATAATTTTATTTATATCGGAATCGATAAGCAAGTACAAAATAATTTTGGTAAATTTTGTAACTTTGTCCATTCAAATTGTACCGCTAACGAAGTAGCGGGTTATAAAGCTAGTAATAATATATTTGCCAAAATTATTTGTGTTTTATTTGTACATGAACGAAACACGGATGTTATTTAAACTAACTTAGCTGTACATAAAAACAACGGGAGCAAAGCCGAAAAACTCAGAACAAAAACATTTCGCAAATATTTGCTGAGTGATTTGATATTTTTTTTAAGTAAAACTAAAGAGAACAGAACAAAAAAACGTAGGCTGATATTTCAACATAAGCAAGGTTTTTCAACTAAATGCTTTTGATGTTTTCACGAGTTGTTTTAAGGCAGAACAAATCATTCGTGCAAACATTTCAACTCTTTGATCCGATCAATTCAAACTCCAAAACTGAACTGTCTCTGTCTGTCGGTTGGCGCTAGACGCTTAACCACTACTCGTCCGATTTTGCTAGTCACTCATTAGTTAATTACACAGTGTTGTATTTATGTAGAGTTGATACTCAGTTAATATTTGTTGCCTCTTCTTATCGTCCGTCCGTTAGTATGAATTCTTACATTCGGCCGTCCTGGTCATTCGACCCGGATGACATATGCCACTTCTTCATGTGATCGGCAACAGTGTTTGTTTTAGCGGTACCCTCGCAATCACCAACCTTTTCTACCTCATAGCGGTCATGATTTAAGTCTTTTACTATTTGTATGGTCCAAAATATTTAGGTTTCAATTTTAAACCTAATCCAAATTGTGTGCGCTTAATCGCCACTAAATCACCTACTTTATTATTTGAAGCTTTTACTCTTTTCCTATCAAAGTTTTTTCTATTTTCTGCCTGAATTTGAGCAATATTTTCTTTTGCGGTACTGCGTATTTCTGTTCTTTCTTCGTCTAACTCAGTGTAATCTTCAATCAATTCTCAAATATCTTCGTGTCTATCAATCCTTATTTCTAGACCAGTCAATATTTTAAACGGAGAAAATTTTGTGCTACGCAGAGGCGTATTATTGTTGAACTTGATCAACATGCTTATACCACTGATTTTGGTTACCTATACACAGTTTCGAGAGTAAAGATATAACGTTCTTATTTATTCTCTCCACCTGACCGTTTCCCCTGGGAACACCTGTAGCAATTAATAAATGCTGAATGTTCTGTTCTTTGCAATATTCCATAAATAGATTAAAAGCTAAAAAGCCGTTCCTCTATCAGAAATTATTCTCTCTGGATTACCAAAAATAACTAATTGCTTCTTGTCACGTATAACCACACAAATTTTGAAAATGCATCTACAACTACAAGGATGTGATTATATCGCTTATGGGTTAATTCCATTGGTCCTACGATCAGTATGGAATGTACTCAAAGGCCTGTCCGATTTGTCTATTGGACTTAAAAGTCCTTCTGCCTTACCTACTTTGGCTTCACTCACAATGCACTCTATACAACTACGTACTATGTTTTGCACTTTAGCTCCCATGATAGGAATGTAAAATTCTCTCTCTATTAACTCTTTTGTCTTCTTTGTACCAAAATGACCTTCCCTATGGGCAATTTTAATTATCTCCTCTTCCATTGTTGCCGGAATAACTATCAAATCCCGATTTGGATCTCTATATAATAGATCATATTTTAAATAAAAATCTTCGTAGCCCTCTTTGTCTACTATTTTTCTGATGACTTTGACCCATTCGTCCTGCAACTGAGCTTCCTTTTGTCGGTATTTTATTGAATCCTAGGCCAATAGACACGAAACTCTGCTGAGAGCATCAGCATGTTTCATTTTATTACCAGACCTATGCTCTATGGTGTAGTCGAACTCTTGCAGAAACATAGCCCATCTCGACATTCTTAAAGGTACGTCCTTTTTTATTGTCATTGTAAACGCATTACAATCTGTCACTATTTTTATCTTTGCACCTATCAAGTAAACTCTCCATTTCTTTAACGCTTCGATAATTGCTAGTACTTCAAGTTCATACGAGTTGTTGAGGGTGATGGGGAAAATTCAAACATATTTTAATATTTTAATCCGAAGAAGAAAAGCAAACGGGTATTAGTTTCAATTAATTATTAATTTATTGGGGGTTTGGTAAGCAAAAACGTACCTTCGGGTTTTGGGGGTTGATCGATAGTAATTTTTTCGTGTTTATTTGTTTACATTTCATTTTGACATTTTATTGATTCTTAAAGCTAGAGTTGTATTCAGAAGGACTTAAAAATAGGGTTTCCAGCATAAACATTCTGCCCCCTTGCAGGATTGCAACAAGGAGAAGCGGAAGAAGCCAGAGATTAAATTACAGCAATATTAAAAAAATATATATACATAAAGTTTATAATAAAGATGATGGGGTATGAATGACGAATATGATGCCACGTGCATTGCCTGCTAGCCTTGGTGTTGAGGGCTTGGTTGTGGGTTGGGCCCATTTGGTGTGTGTTGTCGTTGCTTTATGCGGTTGTTGCAGTTTGTGGGATGGTTGTGCAGCAAAGGTGTTGCTCATCTAAGCAATCCTAAGAAAAATATTACAACAAAAACAAAATGAACAAGTAAGAGTGGTATATTCGGCTTTGCCGAATCTTGGATACCCTTCACCAATGGTGCTGCAAAAGTACTTAATGTAATTCCAAGCAAAATTTGGTTATACTAGTATTATATGCAAAGAGTCTTTAAAAGATGTTTCAAAATGTAGATGCCCTTACATTTGCAATAGCACATCGACTTGATGAAGTTTAAGTATTCTGGCATGCAACCCAAAAACAAAGTGCCCAGTGAGGGTTGTGCACTTTAATTCGTACGAATTATCCAACTAGTAAAAGTTCTTGATTAGTTATGTAAAACTCTGAAGTTAGCGGACTGATTTAGGTCAAAGCTTTAACAATGATAAGCCTTAAAATTATAGGGTATACACTCTTAGTTTTAGATACATACGTGAAATATATAGCTTTTGAATGGATGGATATCAGCTTTGTCGGAAAAGTTATTAAAAATTTACTTATTAATCTAAAGTTAGTTAATTAATTAAAATGAACACTTCATCAATAATATTTGGGATGTATTGTTCTTTCGACCTGTCCGATGGATGTTTGGAAAGTTTTACTCTAGTTCCTTGTGCAATTTTAATGTGATTTAATTTATCAGCATTAAATCGATTCCCGATCGGGGTTATATGGGAGATTTCACTAAATGTGAATAGAGCTCGCCCATTTTCAATATCGAACTTTTCAAGAGATCAGAAATACTTTTGTCAAATGTTGTCCCTCTAGAAAGTTTATTTTAGGCGCTATTGCCCTGAATATCAATATTGTACAACGTCTTTATACTAAATGTCATCATCTTATCTTAGGCGAAGTTATACGGGATCAATTGTCAAACGTGAACGGATTTCTCCCAATTGCAATTAAAAAATTTAAATTTTCGTTGATATGTGAGATACTTACATACATATGTAGGTTTTGAACGGATATCATGTAGTTAGCTGGATTTTTGTACTTCCTAGGAAGATTACCTATAATTTGATATATTCTCAAATGTTATCATAATGTTCAAAAGTCAGACACAAAATTAAGATTAATGCAGAGTGTCTGTCTGCTAAAATCAGATTTGTGGAGCTCCTGGATTTTACACAAAATTTCAGGATATTGTCCCACCCTGAATTTTATCTTTGTCGATCAAAACACCATCGCTTAAACGCTAAATTATATCTACCACAAATTACTGAATGCATCAGGATTTAGGTAATCCCCTGCGAAGGACGCTATTAAATTTCATCAAAATAAACACCTGAGATATCGACAAAACAGGAGCTCCAAAAACTTGACTACAACAGAAAAAATTACAGACAGGTAGACGGACGGACAAAAAACAGACGGACGGACGGACAAACAAACAGACGGACAGACAGACAAACAGACGGACGGACGGAGGTCGCGAAATCGATTCTCCTGCCGATTCTGAGTTGATCGGTACAGTTTGAATGGTATTCGTAATCAGATTTGTGGAGTATAGATTTTAGATTATATAGATTTAGATTTTAAATTTCATCACAATCGGTCCATAAACACCTGAGATATCGCTGAAACAATACTTACAAAATGTAAACAAAATTTCTTAGACACGTACTTTGGGCAATTTTTTGTATATCAAATGCAGTGTTATGGCGATATCTCAATTGTTTATGGACCGCTTTTGATAAAATTTATTAACGTACTTGGCGGGGGAATTTCCTAAAATCTGATATAAAATTTATGTAGGTCCGTGCTAAAGGAGGATGGTTTTTCCTATTTCTGCATTTCATTTTTTCAACAAACATTCTCTAATGCGAACTTTGGGCAATTTGCGATACATCAAATTCAGTGTTTTGGCGATATCTCAGTTGTTTATGGACCGATTTTGATAAAATACAGAGTGATACAGAGTGCTTTGGGAAACTATTTCCTACAATCTGATATATAACATATTATCACATGTACACCAGGAGTATCTTTTTTCTCTTGTTATTTAAAAGTGTGTTTCAATCAAAAATTTTAACATTTTCGTCTAATTTTTGGTATTTTTTCGATATTTTCGGTGTTTATAAACCGATTTTAATGAAATTTAATAGCGTTCATTGCGGGAGAATTTCCTGATATATAATTTATGTAAGTCTATCCTCCAGGGGCTTCAGAAACTTGATTTCAACAGACAGACAGACAGACGGACGGAAAGACAGACAGACGGACAGTAAGTAATAGTAATTTCAAAATGAATTGAAGACTTTAATGTGGATTTAGGCCTTTTAGAACGGGGGAGTATAAAACAATATGGCCCAAATATCGGAAATAGCAAGTCCCTTAGTTGATATATCACGATTAGCTACATCAAATGAGTTGTTGTAAGAGTCGTGATTCCAATTGTCAATTCCAATATTGTCCGAAATAAACGAAACTCGATTACAAACAAAGGTTGTCCAATGGCACTGGGGTTTTTGAAGCCAGAACAGATCGATAGTCGAAACTGCCCACAAGAAGACTTCCGAAAAGGTAACATTCAGCTTCTCACGAAGTGAATGCACCATGTTTGCCAAAAGAGTTGCAGGGCAGAGCTCTGAACGGGGTAAAGTTTGCACTTTATTAGGATCTACCTTTGCTTTTGCAACGAGCAAAAGGTGAAAATGTCACCTGACGGGGTTCGGACTCTAAGATATATAGCGGCGGCATATGTATAAAGTTGTATTTTATACTTAGGGGGATGTTAATCCTTTCGATGAATGGGTGATCATCGACGAATGCGCGCCAACTATTTAACGTAATGGGTTTCAAACATGTGTCCTTTCCGTCTTTCTAAATTTATTTGATTACAAATATTTTTGGGCGCCAACCGCTCCACGGGTTTAAATAGCTTAGCTATTTGAGACAAGGTAGAACGTGACAATGGTGCATTAGGGCGCTGTAACTGGCTTGAAGTAAAATGCTTCAAGGCTCCCATTCCAACGTAAACCAAACGTCTTAGTATTACTGGCTTCTGACAATTTTGAAAATTGGAATCTAAGGGGGGTAAGCAATCGAGTAGACTCTCACTATTTGCTGTCAATTTCCGAAGTGAAAATCCTGTAAATCTCGCTAAAGAATCGGAACAGTATATAGATAGAGTTAAGAAAAAAGGGTAAATTATTATGTTATCTGGCTTCAAAACAGCATGATAAGGCATATAATAGTGGGAGTAAAATAATTTAAGAAATAACTAAACGACATATCGTATTTTACTATTCCTGTAGTAGTTTGTAAATTCTTTCAAAATCTATTTTCGGGTGACAACTTTCTTGATTTTGGTACTTCTTTCGTTTCCCAAAATCGACTCATTTTCTTGTTCAAATCGAAACGGTTGAAACAAGAAACGACAGTTTTTATGGGGTTGGAACGGGAATTTTGCCGGTAAGTATCCAAAACTGTTCTTTGAGCAATAAGTTGTCTATTCGGGTGTTTTTGAACGTCAGTGAGCATAATTTTAGAATATATATCACCACCTAATAGCAAGTCCATATGGTAGCATTTCAAATCTGCTACTGAAAAATCGGGAATGTAAAAATCTCTGAAATTTGCAATCGAACATGTTGGTAAAAGACCAGTAAGCTTTTCGACAACATAAGCTTTAATTTTAAATTTAAAATTTGGATCTATTGGAGACAAAAGTGTTAAAAAACAAGCTTTGGTTGAATAACCTGCTGTAGTGTCATTAAGACCTGTGATTTTAGAAGTGGGGGCAGAGAATGTTGGAAGAGCTAATTTTCTCTGCAGATATTTCGAAATGAAAGTAGCTTGTGAAGCAGGATCAATTAAAGCTCTAGCAGAACACCTACTATTATTAGATAAAACATCGACTACCGTAGTTCCTAACAAAACAGTAGAATAAGGAGTGGACTGTATATGGGTAGCGAAATTTTGAAGGGAACGAGTGGCAGCTGATGTTGATGGGCTCTCACCGTCATCGATTCTTCCTGAAGAAGTATTTGAAGGGGTGTAAATATGACGTTGAGAGTTTTCGAAATTTCCTGGGGTTACTTCGAAGTATTCTGATTCGAAGACTCAGATCGATGAAGTAAAGAATGGTGCTTCTGCTTGCAAGTTAAACAAACATTTGAGCATTGACATCTCCTAAATTCATGAGTAGTGGCTAAACAATTAGTACAACACCTATGATTCTTAACTACTTCTAATCGCTTACTAACTGACATCCTTAGGAAAACTGAACATAAACGAAGTGGGTGATTTTCGGTACATAAAAGACATTTTCTTGGGGGATATTTGTGGTAACTGATGTACCAAAACTTTAAAAATTTCTATTATCATAAGTTTTCCTAGAATTGCTAGTTCGGGGGTTGGGTTGCATCGGGTTATGTGCGCCAATTATATCTGAAACAGATTCCAATGTAGAAAATCATTCATATCACTCCATTTTGGCAAAGCGGAACTAGGTCCTTGGATTGTTCCCAAAGTCCGAGTGTGACTTCAGGTAAACGGGTAGAGCAAATAAAAACAAAAATTATATCCCAATTTTCAGTTTCAATACCTAGTAGTGACAAGTTTGTAATGCAATCATTAATTGTCCGTTGCAGACTCTTAATTGAAGGAGCAGATTCCTTTTCTACCGATTTGAGGTTAAAAAGAGTCTTAAGTTGAGAGTTAACTAGAACTCTCTTGTTCTCATAGCGATCCACAAGGTTTTGCCATGCCATATCAAAACCTTCGTTCGTTATTGGACAAGTACGAATTATGTCACGAGCTTCACCTTTCGTTTTTTGCAATAAATAATACATCTTTTAAATATTATTCACATGAATGTTATTCTTATACAAAGCCGATAACATGTCTCTAAAAGTTGGCCAAGACGAATAGTCGCCAGAAAATGTTTCGGTATCACAAGGGGGAAGATGTATCGGAAGAGTATTAGCTGAAGCCTGATTTTAATTCACGATCTTATCAATAGAATTCTCGATAAATGATACACATTGAAAATATGTCGTATATCCGGACATATATTTTGATTTTACCTGTTCAGCTGGGAGTTTAGTTTCTTCAATACTTTCTAATAAATCCTCATAACAATCACGAAATATTTCCCACAAACGAGTCAATTCTTGACGATGAGTTGTTAAAGAGTGAACAGAATGTTCATTTTGTGGGATAGCTCGAATAAAGCTTTCAAAATCGACTAAACGATTGTAAATTTTTAAAAAAGGTTTCATTGTTGCCATCTTATGAGGTATTTTTTTTTTATCAATTAGACAACCAAAAACTTAAAAGAAAGTCTCTAGAAAAAACTATAAAAATCGTTAAAAGTGGAAAAATGGAAATAAAATTGACTGAATAATCCAAAAAAAAATCGATAAATTATTAAAAATGGGTCTTAAACTTCGGGTTTCGAATTCCAAAAAAAATCAAAAAATTTTTAATATCCAAAAAATAAAAAAGTTTTCTAAACAAACTTTATTTTGTATTTATGAATTTAATTAATTACTTCCAATATGGATGTTTCTTCAACAAATTCTTCGGGTGTTTCTAAGAAGAAATACTCCGAATTAAAATATTTTATATAGGGGGGTTAAATTCCGGTTCGAATGGAACAAAATGTTGGGGGTGATGGGGAAAATTCAAACAAAATATTTTAATCCGAAGAAGAAAAACAAACGGGTATTAGTTTCAATTAATTATTAATTTATTGGGGGTTTGGTAAGCAAAAACGTACCTTCGGGTTTCGGGGGTTGATCGATAGTAATTTTTTCGTGTTTATTTGTTTACTTTTCATTTTGACATTTCATTGATTCTTACAGCTAGAGTTGTATTCAAAAGGACTTAAAAATAAGGTTTCCAGCGTAAGCACGATGATATTTCTCTTGCGCACAGGGTGGAATTGTTGATTATCACTGGAATCAAATCATTGGAAAATTATTCCTCGTTATCTTCTCGTTTAGTTTCCGAAAATCACAACACAATCTTTTCTCTCCACTTTTCTTGGGCACTACTACTACAGGCGAAGCATATTCTGAGTTGCTCTGTCGTATAATACCATCTCGAAGCCACTGTGCTACCTGTTTCCCTATAAAATATTGATCCTCATAAGACAATCGTCGTGGTCTTTGATAAGTAGGAATATTATCAATACAAAATTACTTTCATGCTAATTGGAGACAACTCTGGTTTACTCGGACTAAACGTTTTAACTAAATTATTAACCTCTATTTCCCTTTCCTTTGACAAGTGTGATAAATTTATTGAATCCTCTTGTTTCAATTTTTCTAGTTTTACAGTTGAACAAAATACTTCAAACTCATTTCTATAAATTAACCAAAAACATAAAATTAACCAAAAACTGTCAATAATAACTCAATATGACTACCACTATGTATAATCATCTTTACATAACGTAAAATATATATATATGGAATAGTAGGATTAGGATTTATTGAGATTTTTCAAAAATTTCATATAAGGGACTATGTTAAGGGAGGATTCCAGATTCCTTGGAAACAAGGCAACGCGGGCGGACTAATGAGGTGTCAGGGAGTAGCTGAGGATGTTTTCTATAGGGCTCCATTATCAGAATATCTAACAGACTGAATTGGTAGGAGTTATATAGAATTTTCAAAAATTTCATATGTGGGATTATGTTAAGGGAGGATTCGAGTTGGTAGGAGTTGAGATTTTTCAAAAATTTTATATGTGGGACTATGTAAAGGGAGGATTCTAGATTCCTTCGAAACAAGGCAACGTGGGCGGACAAATGAGGTATCGGGGTATAGCTGAGGATGTTTTCTATAAGGGTCCGTAGTCAAAATTTCTAACTGAGCGAGTTGAAAGGAGTTATTGAGGTTTTTTAAAAATTTCAAATGTGGGACTATATTAAGGGAGGATTCCAGATTCCTTGGAAACAAGGCAACATGGGCGGACAAATCAGGTATCGTGTTGTTGTTGAGGATGTTTTCTATAGGGCTCCATAGTCAGAAAATATAACATACCAAGTTGCTTGGAAGTTTTTACTTAACAGAGGACGGGATTATATTAACTGAGAGTTGGGAATTAACATAACAGAACATGTGATTCTTGTAACGGACATTTTAAAATTAGCAGGAAATACTGAAAACACAAGGTGGTCAGGCATATTTAAGAAAAGTAAGTGCATTAAAAAAAATACATGTGGATTATACATAAAAACATCGAAAATTATGTTGTTTAAGAAAATTAAAATCAATATAATTATTTTAATAGATATTATTCGTCACTATGATTTTCTGTAACCCTAAAAATTGTATTTATTTATTTTAAAAATTATGTATTAAATTAGTTATCAGGGTGTGCAGCTCATTTGTCTAAATTCAGCACTTTCTCAAGAGTTGTAAGTAATGTTTAAGTAATACTTATAGAACCTTAGATTAATATTAATATGTATTTAAAGATCTTGGTAGCATTTTTTTTTTGTTTTAAGAAATAGTTTTTAATAACTTTTTTCTTAATTCTATATTTGTAATTTTACTGGTTATTTAAATGATTTGTTTAAAAATTAATTTTAATCTTGATTTGAATAAAATTATACAAAACACTCCTTTATTTAAGAAATTATAGGAAACTTGCTAAAATTTGAAAAGTTTTAAAAATATATAACATTTTTTCTATATTTATATACAGTGCCTAGTTTCGTAACTCTCGCATCGATAAATTATTCGAGTGGAACAATGAAAATGAAAAAGAAACTAGTTGAATTGAAACAAAATGTCATTTTTTTCACCCAAGTGTTTCTGTAATTTATTTTTGTCAGAACTATCTGTCATTCAGCAACTTACGTCAAATTTATTGGAAATGTGCGAGTAAAACTGTTTCTGTAAGCGAATGATGCGAAAAGTTTTTCATTTTATCTGTCAAAACAATTCGCACATATTAAAGGCGTCGAAAAAGAAACATTTGAACTAAAAAGTAAAAATAAATACATAATTAAAACATATAATTAAATAAAATGTAATCAATCGCTTCATTTTATTTATTCAAATATTTTCCATTTTAATTAATTTCAGAAAATTTAAAGAATATCAAAAATATTTCAGCGATCGTTTTGTTCGGCAACTAACAACACCACACTAAACATTTAAAATAATATATAAATATATATGTCTATATATATAACTATTTTTTCTTATTTTAAATTAATTTTTTAATTTTTTTGATGATAAATTTTTACTTTTTCTACCAGCTGTTTACTTTTTGACAGATGTATTGGAAATTTCCATTGAAAACGTAATCAGTGTTGCTAGTACTCACTTTGTGTTACAGAAACACTTTTTTCTTCCAGGTCGAGAAACGGTGGAATTTTTTGTTTCATACTTTTCGCTGTGAAAACTTATCACTTTGAGTTACAGAAACGACCTACAGTTTACCTAAAACAATTTTTAATTAGAGGCCGATTACCGATGAAATTTTTTTTTCATTTGGATCGATAAATGAAAAGAGGGGTTTAAAAAAGAGAGAAATATAAATATCCCTCATGATAAAAATTTTAAATATCTTTAATGATAAATATCGGAACAGAAAAATATATTATTGGTTGTTTTACTTTTGAACTTCTTGAAACTTCTTTGAAAAAATAAAATATTTCTGAACTTTCAACAATTAATGTATGAAAATGTAGGACATCAAAGTAAAACCTAATAGTCCTAATGGAACTATTAGTGTCTTCTTTGATTCGCATCGCTTGAATATCCCTGAAAATGTCTAAAAAAAAGAAAATTTTGAACGTTTCAAGTACATCTAGACAAATACCATTTGTTGCACAAAACCATTTCAACATAAGATTTGCAACAATAATTGAACTTATTGTTATTTGAACATCCTAAAGGACAAATACAGAAATAAAATTTGAATTTTTTCTATCAATTTTTTTTTTCATCGGATGAAAATTATTTCGTGTACTGATAAATATCCCTGACGATTTTTTTATATTTTACTTTCATCATTGAAAAACGATACAAAATTATTTGAGCAAATGAATTAATATTCGATCTCTGTTTTTAAAAATCAAAATTTTTCTTTTTTTTTAAATAAAACTAAGTAAAACTTAATCAGCTACACTCCGATTCCTATTGCCTTGTGTGCTGGTAATCTGGAATCCTCCGGAAAAATCTCAATCACTGCTACCTCCTCTGTTAGATATTCTGATTATGGAGCCCTTTAGAAAAAATCTTTAGCTACTCCCTCATACCTCATTTGTCGGTCCACGTTGCCTTGTTTCTAAGGAATCTGGAATCCTCCCTTAACATAGTACCACACAGCGTTACCGCTGACAAATTTGAAAAAGTCGCTTTTAAAAAAAAAGTCGCACAAAAAGTCGCGCTCAACAAAAAAAAGTCGCACATTTTTTTATAACACTTTTGCTTAAACAATGAACAAAAAACCATAAAACAATTCGTACTTGAATAGATATTATACAGTTACTCCAAAAACTGAGTGCTCACTAACAACTTTAATTTTTAAAATATATTTTTTATTAAAATTTATATATTTTGTTAGTTTTATTTACATTTTTTGATTTGCTCTGGAATACGGTTAATTTCTATGGACTTAAAAATTCTAAGCGATTTTAAGAATTCCAGACATGAAAGCAAAAACAAAATCTAAGAGAAATGTTTGCTCCAAAAAGTGAGTGCTCATCATATATTACCTTTTTTGTTTTGTTCTTGATTGGAAAAATAACGGCACTTTTACAAAATCAAAACAAAGTAGATTACAATATTTTTAAAAGTTATTAATGAAATTTTAGTTACAGCGTATACTTAAAACTAATTTTTAAGTACATAAAGCCCTAAAAATGCCTCCTAAACGAAAGAAAACTACTATTGCTGAAAGAAAAATTATAATTAATCTCCGCGATTCCAAAAAATCTATCAGAGAAATTGGGAAAATTGTTAAGAGACCATATTCAACCGTGAAAAAGATTATTGATAAATATAAAAACACAAAAAAGTTAACGAACGAGCCAAGATGTGGGCGGCCACCTGTATTATCTGAAGCCCAAAAACGATATATAGTACGTGAAATTAAAAAAGATCCAAAAGCGCCAGCTACAAAAATTACAGAGGACTTAAACATAAAGTTTGGTTACAATATTTCTGTTAATACAGTTCGTAATGTGCTCTATTCAGCTGGTTACCATGGTCGCGTTGCCAGAAAAAAACCGTATATGCTAAAACCCATAAAGATAAGTCCATGGAATTCTGGAATCGCGTCATTTTTAAGGACGAAAGTAAATTTAATTTATACGGCAATGATGGACGATGTAAGGTATGGAGGAAGCCTTACCAAGAATTAAATGATGAAAATCTACGTCCCACATTTAAACATGGGGGAGGCTCAGTTCTGGTATGGGGGTGTATGAGTGCTGGTGGTCTCGGGAATTTACATATTATATATGGCATTATAGAACACAAAAAATATATTGACATTTTGAAAACACATTTGGCCGCCAGTGTACAAAAAATAGGCCTGCCACCAAATTATATATTTACACAAGACAACGACCCCAAACATGTCGCCATAAATACTAAACTTTGGCTCCTCTATAATGTCCCAAAATGGATGGAAACCCCTCCTCAATCTCCAGATGTAAACCCGATTGAAAATCTCTGGGAACACTTGGAGAGAAAAATTAGAGAAAGGGAAATTCGGAACCGAAATAATTTGATTCAGGCCTTACAAGAAGAATGGGCTAATATTACACCGGAGGTTACACAAAATTTGGTCAATTCTATTTCTAGAAGATTAGAAGCCATAATTAAAAATAAGGGAGGACAAACCAAATACTAAATACAATGAAAAACTGTATTCTAAGTGATTTTTTTTGTTATCAATCATAAGTGAGCACTCAATAATTGGAGGTGTAAATTGAGCTTTATTTTTGTTTTTTTTTTTTTTTTTGTTTAATACTAAGAATTGCTTTTGCGTTTTTAAATGTATAATTTTAAACTTAAATAAATTATAAATAAATGGAGAAATTTTTATGTTAAAATTATTATTTATTTATAATAAATATGGACACAACAACATAAAGGTGGTCGTGAGCACTCATTTTTTGGAGCAACTGTATATAGACAGAAATCAAACAGTTTTAATTCCTAAGAAACCGACTTTAAACTCGAATAATTTTTGTACTCTTAGGTGTACGGAAAATCTAATTAAATACAGATTTGAACTCCTAAGACTTCTTACAGTAATTGGCATGCAAATTTCAAAAACGTAAAAAAACCGAACGAAGCATTTACATACGACAGGTGTAAATAACGAAACGAAAACTTAAATTTCTTAAAATTTAACACCTAAAACCAAAAAATTTTTTGCTAAAATTTTATGAAGATTTGGAAAATCGTGCAAAAAAGTATATATTGTTTTTAATGGTTTTAGATAACAAACTGAGACCAAATCACATAAAAGGTATGAAAACGATGTCATTTATAACCGATTTGCATTAAAAGTTTGTCAAAAATACTTTTAAAGCTGAGAACGTGAAGGTTTTATCTAAAAACATTTTACTGAAGCACATCGCGCATTGAGCACAAAATTGGTCAGGAATGGTGTTAAAAACTTTCTGCATCTTCGAAGAGCATGAGGGTTGTTGATAAACTTCATCATCTTCTGATTCTGAACTTGATTGTATTTTAACTGGTGTTCCACCTGCTTAGTTTCATTAATACTCTTTCTTTTTACTCGAACTATAAATGTAAAATATTAATGAAATAATGACAAACGAACAAAACCAATATTTTTGTACGTAACTATGCGGGAGTTGTCGAAAAGCTATCGGCTCTGACGCCAACATTTATTTGTTTTAGTTTTTTATTGTACAAAAAGACTTCTCAAAGTGAGGGTATTTATACATAAGTTAAAATCATTTAAGGGAATTTTAGTTGAGATATTGAATATGGGCTAAAAATAAAAATTTTAAATAATTTTGTAAAAAGGTGTCAAAAGTCGCACACAATTCAAAAAAGTAGCAAAAAAGGGCCATAGAAGAAAAGTCGCAGGTTGCGTCGCAGGCCACATGAAAAAGTCGCAAATTGCGACTTTAGTCGCATAACGGTAACGCTGGTCCCACATATGCAATTTTTGAAAAATCTCAATAACTCCTACCAACTCGGTCTGTAAGATATTCTGACTATAGAGCCCTATAGAAAACATCTATAGCTACTCCCCGTTACCTTATTTGTCCGCCCACGTTGCCTTGTTTCCAAGGAATCTGGAATCCTCCCTTAACATAATCCCACATATGAAATTTTTGGAAAATCTCAATAACTCCTACCATCCCGTTCTGTTAGATATTCTGATTATGGAGTCCTATAGACAACATTCTCAGCTACTTCTCGATACCTCTTTTGTTGGCCTGCATTGCCTTGTGTTACAGACCGTGTGGGCTGTTGCTCCGGCCGCCTGACTAGCTCTCTCGGTCTGTTTCGGGCGAAGGTACTCAACCCTACAACAACCCTAGTTCGCACACAATAACATTTATATGTACACAAAATTCAAAATACAAACATATACAACACTTTGGAACACCATTTTCGGAAGTAGATGTTAGCTTCCGGTTTGCCCTTTCCCAACCTGGTCCACAAGATCTCTTTAGAAGTTTTTTTTTATGGACCCCAATATCCGTCTTCCATCACCCTAATCCCCTCAACAATCTCTCATTAATAATTTACTCCTGGGTGTTTTTCATTTTAAATTGTTAGAAACAAAATGTATTTAATTATTCTTAATACTAAATACAGGATTAGACTTGAAACATAAAAACTTAATCATAAACACAAAACACTCAGACAATATCTCTTTTCTTATCTTTTTCTGTAATTTTAAAATAGCAAAAAAGATATAACAAAAAAAATTTTACTAATTTGATCTAAAATTATAATTTTTATCCAACTCTCAATTGATATCTTTTCTATATTTTTTTCTTCTTTTTTCTTAGCTATGCCTAAAAGAGCTTCTTGAGGACACAATCTATTTCTTTTTCCAATATTCTTTTCTAACTTTTTCTTTCTATTATAATTTAGACTCAGAATTTTTCACTATTTGCTATTTCTTTTCAGATTATGTTTTTTTTTAACAGACAACACAAAGGACACTTATAATCTAACACTCACACTGGACTTATAAAATTTTCACAATATCACAACTTAATCTAAATTATTTATTCTTTATAAATGTTTAATTTCGTTTTTTTTTTTTTTTTAATTTTTTTAATAAAGAATCATATGAAATATAATTTAAAATCATAAAAACTTTTTTTTCTTAAATAATTTAAATGAAATTTGGGGCAGTTTACTTTTTTTCTCAGGCACCATTTACTTTTCACTTTCTTATTATTTTTGAAAAATCACAATACCTGGCTTCCCAATTGGCTTTGGAATCCGACCTTGTTTAGGATTATCCTTTGGAACGCCAGCTAAATAAATAAAGCGTTTATTACCAAAAAATACCCTTAAATTATTTTCCAATATTAAATACTCCGTTTGGGAGCACTCTTGATTTCCTCTTAGGGTCGCAATAAATATGTATATTTTTCACAAATTTATTTTTTTTTAATCACTGTATTTTCGTAGTCTCTCAATATACCATCTATTTCTGAAGAATTTTCTTGTCAAAAGTCTCTTTTATACCACGAAAATCTTCAAATATATAATGGTCAAAAAGAACATTCCCTCCATTTCTTCATCTTTCCAATTAAAACTCCCCCCAAAATCCTATTTACTAAAACTTTCCTAAAATTTCTCCTCCAAATTATCGCCATTTTTCCTGAGAATATTATATATTATATATTTTCCCAGTTATCCAGCTTTCTACTCTATATCTTATCCTGTCATCTACCAGGCTTACAGCAATTTTAGAACTATTTTTCGAATCCATTCATGTTTAGTAATTTTCAATTTTTACAAAAAAGAAAAAAAAACGCTTAAATTAAATACGGATTTTTGAATGGCAACTACAACTCTGCATTTACGCAAAATACTCGCGTTGCCAAGTGAAATACTACATTGTACTACAAATGAAAGAAAAAGGAAAGAGAAGAAAACATAAACAAATCTTCACTGACACGCTGACGATTTTTGGTAAGTATAATTTTATTTTAAATTATTTGTATTTCTTATTTTTCAGGTTTCACGGGGACTAAATGGATTGGAAAATTACAAAGTAGTATTGTTCGACTTGATTTTCAAAACTAATTACTTATAATTTTCCTTTTTTTCTTTTCAGCTTAACAAACAATCAACATTTTTTTACTAACAACACTAACCTTTGGAGATGGCGTTAAACTGGGAGTTGGCTGGAGCTTGAGACTCCATAATGCAAGGCCGCTCAAAAAATAATTATTAGTTTATTTTATGAGGGACCAACTCTATGCCTATAACAAAAGCAAATCTGTTGAGACTTATCTCCACTCACTAGTAAGTCATATTGAAAAATCTCTTGGGTTCGACGAATTCACACTTGCCGCCTTCCTAGACATAGAAGGTGCCTTTAACAACATAACACCGGCGTCGATTTTATCGGCAATGGAGGACTTAAGGGTCGACAAATCAATAATCTCGTTTGTAGATAAGCTTCTCACCTATAGAGGCATTTGCTCAACCATGGGCACTGCTACAGTCTATAAGGTAGCTTGTCGAGGTACTCCACAAGTTGGTGTACTATCACCTCTTCTGTGGAACCTTGCCATAAATAAACTACTCACTGAATTAGATTCTCTGAGATTCAACACCATCGCATATGCGGATGATGTTGCTATAGCAGTGTCAGGGAAATTTCTTAACACACTGTCACAATGTCTCGAAACAGCTCTTGACATACTCTATCGTTGGAGTGTCTCCAACGGCCTTGGAGGTAATCCAACTAAAACGGAACTTGTTCTTTTCTCGCGTAAATACAAAATACCCAGCTTTATTCTTCCAAAGTTAAATAAGGTAGAACTTATGCTCACTGACCATGCTAAATATCTGGGGATCATTGTGGACTCAAAACTGTCCTGGAGCCTGAACACCCAATTTAGGGCGTCTAAAGCGTCTATCT
This sequence comes from Stomorhina lunata, assembly GCA_933228675.1. NCBI lineage: Eukaryota > Metazoa > Arthropoda > Insecta > Diptera > Rhiniidae > Stomorhina > Stomorhina lunata. The sequence continues at coordinate 63,964,911 of OW121741.1, read as the reverse complement.
ATCACTCTATTCATGCAGAGGGGCCATTGGCAAAACCTGGGGTCTAAGTCGCATCAACACTGCTTGGCTCTTCGACATGGTGGCCTATATTAATGTATGGTGCGCTGGTTTGGTGGCCTGCACTCACCAAGGCAAACCAGAGGGACTATTTTAACAAAATCTTAGGATCTTCCGCTCTAATCCCTGATCACATAGATTACTGCATATCCATCCCTATCTTTGATAATTCTTTTACTGTGACTATCTCTGGAGAACCCCCATCTTTAGATGATGGCTGTCTGGAGGTATACACCGATGGACCGAAGTCAAATATAGGTGTGGGGGGGCTTCTTTATCACACTTCTAGGGACGAAAATTTGATTTAGGCTCCCTGATCAATGTAGTGTCCTACAATCCGAGATATCGGCTGTTCATAAAGCAGTCAAATTGGTTGAGATACCACAAAATATACGACAGGGATATTCGTTTCTGTATCGACAGTCAGGCTGCCATAAAATCCCTATCTAATATCCACACAGCATCTGTTCTTACCCGCGAATGCCGGGCATCTCTTAACAAGATGACTAGACAAGTCATCGAACTCTTCTGGGTACCCGGGACCAACAACATACCTGGTAACTCCACCGCGGACAAACTTGCTAAATCCGGTACTCTCCTGAGACAGGACAACCAATTATCGGGCTTACCGCTATCCGCCTGCAAATCAATAATTAGGCAATTACTTTTCGCGTCAGCGCAGAGCAAGTGGTCTTCGGAAACCACTTGTTCCATATCTAGGCAAACATGGCCCACTTACAACGCTAAACGTTGTTGTTGTTGTAACTGCGATATTATTGTTAATACATATCGCAGAAATGGCAGTCCTTGGTCTGAATCCTAAGATTACCGAGTCATTTCGGTACGAAGAACCGACTGCCGTGGCAAAGCCAGCATATGATAATTCTTTCATGGGAATCATCCAGAGTGCAGCCTTTTTTCAAACAAGACATATTGCAAACAGATTTAGAATTACGATGAAAAGAGTTTAAACAAAGTATTAATATGATGACGAATTCGGATGTATTTGCTCACTGGGTAGTGTTAATGTTTACCACAAATAGATGGCGCCACTGAACAACATTATTTTTTACTACTGTTCAGCAGATGGAGCTAGTAATTGTTTTGCCACAAAAATGCAACTCTTATAAAAAACAAGTAAGAGTGGTATATTCGGCTTTGCCGAATCTTGGATACCCTTCACCAATGGTGTTCCAAAAGTACTTAATGTAATTCGTAGCAATATTTGGTTATACTAGTATTATATGCAAAGAGTCTTTAAAATTAAGAGTCGGAAAACGAAAACCTTTTCGGTGGCGTCATCATCTAGAATAGTTATGCACCCAAAGGTTAGGTTGGGCAGGTGGCTGATGTCTAGGGAAGCTTCACTTGGGTTCTAAAGTGGTCCCTTTGTGAAAGATAATGATTACTAGACTACAAGATTTGATGAAGTTTAAGTATTCTGGCATGCATTCTTGATTAGTTATGTAAAACTCTGAAGTTAGCGGACTGATTTAGGTCAAAGCTTTAACAATGATTGTCAATGTATACAAGCCTTAAAATTATAGGGTATACACTCTTAGTTTTAGATACATACGTGAAATATACAGCTTTTGAATGGATGGTTATCAGCTTTGTCGGAAAAGTTTACTTATTAATTTGAAGTTAGTTAATTAATTAAAATGAACACTTCATCAATAATATTTGGGATGTATAGTTCTTTCGATCTGTCCGATGGATGTTTGGAAAGTTTTGCTCTAGTTCTTTGTGCAATTTTAATGTAATTTAATTTATCAGCATTAAATCGATTCCCGGTCGGGTTTATATGGGAGATTTCACTAAATGTGAATAGAGCTCGCCCATTTTCAATATCGAACTTTTCAAAAAATCAGAAATACTTTTGTAAAATGTTGTCCCTCTAGAAAGTTTATTTTGGGCGCTATTGTCCTGAATATCAATATTGTACAACGTCTTTATACTAAATGTCATCATCGTATCTATTATAATTTGTCATTTATTAGCTACTAAGAGATTGCCTTAGGCGAAGTTTTACGGGATCAATTGTCAAACGTGAACGGATTTCTCCCAATTGCAATTAAAAAATTTAAATTTTTGTTGATATGTGAGATACATACATATGTAGGTTTTGAACGGATATCATGTAATTAGCTGCATTTTTGTACTTCCTAAGAAGATTACCTATAATTTGATATATAATACATTCTCAAATGTTATCATAATGTTCAAAAGTCAGACACAAAATTAAGATAAATGCAGTGTGTCTGTCTGCTAAAACCAGATTTGTGGAGCTCCTGAATTGTCCCACCCTGAATTTCAACATTGTCGATCAAAACATTATCGCTTAAACGCTAAATTATATCTACCACAAATTACAGAATGCATCAGGATTTAGATAATCCCCTGCGAAGGACGCTATTAAACTTCATCAAAATAAACATCTGAGATATGGACAAAACAGGAGCTCCAAAAACTTGACTACAACAGAAAAAAGGACAGACAGGTAGACGGACGGACATATAGACGGACGGACAAACAAACAGACGGACGGACGGGCATACAAACAGACGGACGGAGGTCGCGAAATCGATTCTTGTGCCGATTCTGTGTTGATCGGTACAATTTGAATGGTATTCATAATCAGATTTGTGGAGTATATATATCAGATTTTAGAAAATCCTCCCATAAAGAACGATGTCAAATTTCATCACAATCGGTCCATAAACACCTGAGATATCGCTGAAACAATACTTACAAAATGTAAACAAAATTTCTTAGACACGTACTTTGGGCAATTTGCTGTACATCAAATGTAGTGTTATGGCGATATCTCAATTGTATATAGACCGCTTTTGATAAAATTTAATAACGTGCTTGGTGGGGGAATTTCCTAAAATCTGATATAAAATTTATGTAGGTCCGTACTAAAGGAGGATAGTTTTTCCTATTTCTGCATTTAATTTTTTCAACAAACATTCTCTAATGTGTTCTTTGGGCAATTTGCGATACATCAAATTCAGTGTTTTGGCGATATCTCAGTTGTTTATGGACCGATTTTAATGAAATTTTAGAGTGCTTTGGGAAAATATTTCCTACAATCTGATATATAACATGTTATCACATGTACACCAGGAGTATCTTTTTTCTCTTGTTATTTAAAAGTGTGTTTCAATCAAAAATTTTCAAATTTTCGTCTAATTTTTGGTATTTTTTCGATATTTTCGGTGTTTATAAACCGATTTTAATGAAATTTAATAGCGTTCATTGCGGGAGAATTTCCTAAAATCTGATATATAATTTATGTAAGTCCATCCTCCAGGGGCTTCAGGAACTTGATTTCAACAGACAGACAGACAGACAGACAGACGGACGGACAGACAGACAGACAGACGGACATCGCTTAATCGATTCTCCTCCCGATTCTGAGTCGATCGGTATAATTTTTATGGGGTCTACGATCACTAATAAAAAAATTACAAACGGAATCACAAACTTATAATACCCTTTCACCTATTGGTGAAGGTATAAAAAGGACAGACAGGTAGACGGACGGACATATAGACGGACGGACAAACAAACAGACGGACGGACGGGCAAACAAATAGACGGACGGACAGACGGACGGAGGTCGCGAAATCGATTCTTGTGCCGATTCTGAGTTGATCGGTACAATTTGAATGGTATTCATAATCAGATTTGTGGAGTATATATATCAGATTTTAGAAAATCCTCCCATAAAGAACGATGTCAAATTTCATCACAATCGGTCCATAAACACCTGAGATATCGCTGAAACAATACTTACAAAATGTAAACAAAATTTCTTAGACACGTACTTTGGGCAATTTGCTGTACATCAAATGTAGTGTTATGGCGATATCTCAATTGTTTATAGACCGCTTTTGATAAAATTTAATAACGTGCTTGGTGGGGGAATTTCCTAAAATCTGATATAAAATTTATGTAGGTCCGTACTAAAGGAGGATAGTTTTTCCTATTTCTGCATTTAATTTTTTCAACAAACATTCTCTAATGTGTTCTTTGGGCAATTTGCGATACATCAAATTCAGTGTTTTGGCGATATCTCAGTTGTTTATGGACCGATTTTGATGAAATTTTACAGAGTGCTTTGGGAAAATATTTCCTACAATCTGATATATAATATATTATTACATGTACACCACGAGTATCTTTTTTCTCTTGTTATTTAAAAGTGTGTTTCAATCAAAAATTTTCAAATTTTCGTCTAATTTTTGGTATTTTTTCGATATTTTCGGTGGTTATAAACCGATTTTAATGAAATTTAATAGCGTTCATTGCGGGAGAATTTCCTAAAATCTGATATATAATTTATGTAAGTCCATCCTCCAGGGGCTTCAGAAACTTGATTTCAACAGACAGACAGACAGACGGACGGACAGACAGACAGACAGACAGACAGACGGACATCGCTTAATCGATTCTCCTCCCGATTCTGAGTCGATCGGTATAATTTTTATGGGGTCTACGATCACTAATAAAAAAATTACAAACGGAATCACAAACTTATAATACCCTTTCACCTATTGGTGAAGGGTATAATAACAGCTTATCTGATGAAATACTTTTAACTTATAGGCGGTATATATAGTGTTGTTGTTGTATATACCTATGTTTACCAAAGATTTCAACTTTTTGTTGTTGTTTCAACAATAAATTTAAATGTTTATTTTTTGTTAATACGTTAAATTACGACACTGATTGATTTACAAAATCAACGACAGTTGATATAATTTAAACAAGTTACAAATTGTAAAAACGGGTAAGTATATTCGAAACAATTTGAATAAAATTAATAGCGTACAACGAAATGGTATAAAAACACGTCCGACACGTTAGGGTGACCAGGTAGATCACAGTGATCTCAGCTTCCGAACAGCATCTAGCGGGATCTTCTCCAGTAACTCGGGAAAAGGTGGATGGGCCTATCTCAAGGAATCGACCGGTTTCCAAATCCACTGAGTCTAAATAGGACCCAGAGAAGATTCTGCGTGGTTCCCTGGTCGGAGAGGCTGTAATGACCTCGACCAGCCAGAGTCCATCAAAATCAGTTCCGACGCCTCTTGACCCAGAGGAGGAAGGGAACCGGATTGGAGCACTTGGGGTAGGAAAGGAAGATGAGCTGGATCAGACTGAACCCATCATATCCGCCGGAACCAAGCAAGTAGTGGAGGTGGTCCCGTTGACTTCTGGTAGGGTAGTCGTTACTGATAAGGTCTCGACTCCGTATCAGGAAGTGGCGGGATCCACATCAGCGTCTGTTGGTTCGGAGGAGATGGCGGCTCAGGAGGATCCGCCTCTGGAAATACCATCATCCTCGAACGGAAAGCTCGTTCGGCAGGATGCTGTGGTGGATTCTCCGCCACAGTCATCAAAAGCCTGTCGAACGAAATTTGATAAGGCGAAAAGTGGCACAAAGAACTCGTTGGCCTATCTCAAAAGGATGGCCAAAATAGATCCTACGCTGCTCAAGCCTAAGAAGAGAAAGATGATTAAGAGGTACAGACAGAGTGTCACTAAGTTTGAAAAAACTTACGGCTCTACCCTGGAGCTTCTTGGCATCTCCTCTGCTTGCGCCATAAGAGGGATCGCCGTTGAACCCACAGCTACTTGTGTGGTAACTGTCGCGGAAACAGCCAAAACTCGTAAATCGTTACTGGGGCTGTGAAAGCGAGCAAGGTGATAGAGGGCGGCAAATCTCTAGATCCCCAGGCAAGTAACCGTAAAGTTAGCGTCAAGAGGGCTAGGTCTAGTAATGAGCAACCCTCTACTAGCAAAAAGATCAAAAAGTCAGTGAGCCTTGATATACTTCAAGCAGCTGTTATTGATCACAACGATCCCTACAGCAGGATCAAGAGTGGTTTATGGAAGTTGATTGAAGCTCGGATCATTGATGACATTGGTCTTTTTGAGGGTGCCAAGGAGATCATATCCTTCGAGGGTGCGGAATGGCGAAGGGGAGTGAAGATCGTCAATTGCAGTAATAGGAAATCTTTCGATTTCCTAAAAACTGTGGTTGGCGGCTGCGGTGACCTCTGCCCGTCTGCAAAACTTGATGAGGTAGAAGCCTCTAAGTTACCCTTGAGACGTGTTCTGTCGGTATGGTTCCCTAACCCTGTTAGGTCCACGGAAACCATACTGTCTGCCTTGCAGAAACAGAACGATTTCCTTACAACGGAGTGGAAGGTCATAACTTCCTCAAGTTGTAAGGAAGGTAAGGGGAAGGATTTCAAATTTTCCGTGGATTTGGAATCCTTCAAGAAAATAGAATCGGCAAGGGGTATTGTCAAATTCGGTATTGGTGCCGTCAAGTTTAGATATTCTTAACAGGGGGGAACCAAGGAAGCTGCTGTGAAGCAGCTTCAGCCGAAATGACAAGACTTCTTGTCGATTCTAATGTAGATGTGGCCTTAGTCCAAGAGCCTTGGATCCGCGGAAACAAGGTATGCGGACTAAAGGTCACAGGATACAACTTATATACACCATGTACGGGCGAAAAGGTAAGAATACGCATTTTAGCTAAAAGTGAACTTAATTTAAAATTTTCTAATTCCTACAGCAATGGCGATCTAACAGTTGTCGTAAAGGAAGTCAAAGGGAAGGCAATCTTCGCAATGGCTTCTGTATACCTACCGTACGAGGCAGAAGATCCGCCGGGTAGTGATGTCCGCCATCTGGTGGAGTCCATGGACAAAACACCTCCAGTCCTGGGTTGCGACGCCAACGCACATCATTACCAATGGGGTAGCCGTAACATTAAAGTAAGAGGTGAGTCAGTTTTTGATTTTATCACTACTAACAATCTTATTATCTGTAATAAGAGCAATATGCCAACGTTTAGAGTGAAAGATAGAAAGAAATGATAGACATCACGCTGACTAACAATCTTATTATCTGTAATAAGAGCAATATGCCAACGTTTAAGGTGAAAGATAGAAAGAAGTGATAGACATCACGCTGACTAACAACAGAAACAACCTTTTTGATAAGTAGAGGGTCTCTAGCGAGTGCTCCTTTTCGGATCAATGCTTGATCTCCTTTACTGTAAATTTCAATAAGGCTAAACAAGAACCCTTTAGGAATCCCAGGAAAACAAACTGGAAAAACTTTAGTAGGCTCCTTGACGCCAAGACAGCAAATATTCCCTTGGGAGTTTTCTCTCTAAAGGAATCTGATGCCCTGGTGTCGGCACTCAGTAAAAGCTATTTGGACAGCTACCATGAGAGCTGTCCTTTAACGTAAAAACCCCAGATGGTGGTCTACGGATCTTAAAGATCTCAGAACTAAAATCAGGAGGTTGTTCAATAAGGCCAAACTCACTCATTTGAAGGAGGACTTGTCAAAGTATAAGGAGGCATTCAACAGATATAAGAGTGATCTCAGAAAGGCCAAACGGACTACGTGGCGTGACTACTGTGAGTCCATTGATTCAGTAAATGAGCTATCCAGATTTAGACGGATGCTATCCAAGAACCCTGTGGTTAATGGTTTCATCCAGAAGTCGGATAGCTTGTGGACTGAGTCGAACCTAGAGACACTTTTTGTTGTTACCCTTACTTTGGCTACTGGCGATTAACGTCATACTTAAAAGATTTGACTATATAGGTAGGAAGATTGTCGCCTACGCTGATGACGTGGTAATATAATGAATACAATTGGTGAACTCATGGAATCGGCACTAGCCGACCTCTCCTCCTGCGCCAGTGACAAAGGACTGGGGGTCAACCCTGAAAAAACAGAGTTAGTTTTATTCACCAGGAGGTACAAGGTTGAGTCTTTCAAACTTCCAGTACTTAATGGGGTAGAGTTAGGGCTATCGTTAGAAGCCAAATTCCTAGGCATCATTCTAGATAGGAAGCTATCTTGGAAGAGGAATATGCTTGAGAGGATGGAAAAGGAACTTAACGCCTACTACTTTTGCAGGAACTCGGTAGGCAAGAGCTGGGGCCTAAACCCAATGGTAGTATACTGGATATACACAACCATTGTAAGACCAGTTCTGACATACGGGTGCGCAGTATGGTGGGAGCCGGTAAATAAAGTCTCCTTTCTTAGCCTCTTGAACAAAGTCCAAAGGAGTAGCAGTATAGGCATCTCTGGGGCTCTTTGAGGGGAACTCGATCTTCATAGATGGTTCTAAAATGGAAATCGGCACTGGCGCTGGTGTCTTCTTAAAGAATCAGAATATTAGGGAATGCTACAGGCTTAGAGATGAGTGCAGTGTATTTCAGGCAGAAATCTTCGTCATTCTGAAAGCCACCGAACTTATCTCACACAATATTCCTGTGGGCAGCGAGGTGACAATCTACGTGGATAGTCAGGCTGCTCTAAAAGCCCTGGAAGGATGTAGCATCCCCTCAAAACTAGTCAAGTTATGTAGATCAGCTATAATCTGCGTGGCTGATACTAATAGGGTAAGACTTTGCTGGGTTCCTGGTCATTGCGACATCGAAGGCAACGAAACTGCTGACGAAATCGCAAGACTTGGCTCGAGTCAGGACCTGATGCTCGCGGTGACAGAGATAGCTCCACATATATGTCACCTTTTTATGGGCATCAAGTCTTGGATCGGTGAGGAAGCAGCTAAGAACTGGCATAACTTGGACACTTGCACGATATCTAGGACCTTATGGCCCGACTTAGATATACGCAAGACAAAGCTCTTTCTATGTCTTAGCAGAACCAATCTTAGGAAATGCATAGGAGTTCTAACTGGACACTGAATTTCAGACGTAGTAGATGGGATGGAGCAAGTCAGGACATCTGCAGACTATAAATACTTAGACGCGGACTCCCAAACGGTCGAGCATATCCTCTGTCACTGTCCTATGCTCCAAAACCAGAGACTTAAATTTCTAGGCAATAGATTCCATGAGGAACTGGGAGTTATACAGCAGTGCAAACTGACTGATGTTGTTGGTTTTATTTTGGGACTCAGATGGCTAAGTTAGACGGGTCACTTTCCCCTAGGGTAGCGTTTTTGGTCAACACTTCACTTCTCTACGATTTCCTTTCTCTATCTTTAACACTTTCTAGAACTTCTCCCTTCACTCTTTTCTCTCTTTCTCTTTCCGCTATCGTTTATTTACTTTCAGAAAGGATCACAATGGACCCGAAGGTCTCTGAGTGAAGATGCCACTCTCCTGGCATTACCTTTTTCTACCTAACCTAACCTACATCCTTAAGAAATTTTTGAAATAACTAAAAAACGCTAAAAATAAATATTGTTTACTTAAAAAACAGAGGAAAATTGTTTATTTTTTAAATATTAATTTTAATGCACGTCTTGCTAGTAAAATATTTAAAATTTTGTTCTTTTTTCAGAGAACTTTAAATCAATAAAATCGGTTTATATACAGATCAGATATTAAAAAAAAACGGGACAGTATGGGACAAAGATTGAAAATTTTATTTTTTTTAACTATAAGGCATGTATCTATTAGGCTTCGTATGAGAGAAATTTATCCCTTTTGATTTTTGGATATATTTTTTTAAAGGTTTTACACGAGATAAAAACAATGGCGTAATTTTTTTCCCCGAATCCCAAGTTTTTTCCCGGCAAAAACGATGTTTTTGAGCATCATTTTATACTACGCGGAAATAGCTTTAAATGGTTGATTTTTTTCTCATAATTAAATTCTACCGAAAATTTTAGTAACAATGAGATTAATTTTGCTCTTTTAGAATGCACCCTCTAATTGACGGACATCACGAAAAATAAACTTTTTTGATATTTATTTTTTATTTTTTATACTAATGTATGCCGTCTGAAAATACATTCTTTACTAATAAGAAATGCGTTGGAAAAAATTTTTATCATTATCCGTTAAATTGTAATGCTAAATTGATTATGTACTTGTTTATTTTCGCATATTTTCCCTAATATTTTTGAATGTATTAAAAAGTGAGACATCAACCGGAATTTAATTAGAATTCCGCTGATTACTCCATGAACTCGGAACCCTTAAATTAATTTTCCTTGAAGATGGCTGTTGAAATTATCTCACTTGAGAGCTTAAAAACTTTAAATAATTATGGGATAAATGTATCTTTTATGATTCGCAATGCTGTCGATTAGAGCTCCAACAAATGCTATTTAAATGCACTACAAATGGCGAAAAATATTCAATCAACAAGCATTTATACTGAACAACTTTTTGGTCAAAATTCAAAAATTCAATTTATCATTAATATTCAACGGATTATGACAAACAAATTTTTCCACGCATTTTTTTAGTAAAAAATGTACTTTCAGGCGGTATACATTAATATAAAAAAGAAAAAAAATTAAAAAAAAAAAAATGCTTTTTTTGTGATGCCTGTCAACTAGTGGGTGCAATCTAAAAGTGGGAAATTAGTCTCAATCTTACTGAAATTTTCCGTAGAATTGAATTATGAGAAAAAAAACAGCTATTTTAAGATATTTCAGCGCAGTAGAAAATGATGCTAAAAAAAGTATGATATCCAAAAAAGTAAATTTACCCTTAGCCAATTCACAGTATCTGCTATTGTGTGCTATTGTCCTATTGTCATAAATATTTATGACTGTCATAAAAATTTTGTTGGTATTTCCCATTAAAAAATATTATATGACAATATCACTTTGAAACCTATGTTTACTCACCGTGCTATTTAATTCAGTGATGCCACGCTCATATTTCAGCGTTTTTTGTTTGAAAAAATTGGCATGATTGATCTTATCAAATTTTTTCTGTTGAAAGATAATTTCGCACCAAAATTAAAACAAAAACAATTACGAATTTTTTTTTAACAAAAAAATCGAAATCAAATACATAATACAAATTTGGAAATGGAATCTGAGAATGTGGTAAGTTCTTGTTGTTTTTCTTTTTCTGTGTAGTAGTATGACGTCTATCAAAATATACAATGGTTAATATACGACAGGTGTTCACAGTAGTGCTATTTGACCCTAAATAGCACTTTAAGATTTAGCACTTTAGTAGACATAGTGAATTGGCTAAGGTAGGTGTTTTTTGTAGATCTTAACCTATATATTTGATTTTTTAAATTTGTTGGGAAATGACAATTATGTATCGTTTGAAGTGGTTTATGAGTCCGAGGTGGCATACTTTGGAGGCCGATTGTGCCGCCACATTACAATCAAAACTTAAGCTCCCCAATACTTCTGCAAAAAACAATACTTACTTTTTTAAATATATAGTACAAAACAAAATTTGGCAATTCAGTCTCTGCTATTGTGCCCTATTTTCATAAATATTTACGCCTGTCATAAAAATGTTGTTGGTATTTCTCATTGAAAAATATTATATGACCATAACACTTTCAAACCTATGTTTTCTCATCGTGCTATTTAATTCAGTGATGCCACGCTCATATTTCAGCGTTTTTTGTTTGAAAAAATTGGCATGATTTTTCTTATCATATGTTTTCTGTTGACAGATAATTTCGAACCAAAATTAAAAAAAAAAATTGCAAACAATTAAGAATTTGGAAAGAATTATATTTCCCATCCGTTTGTTTTTTTTTTTTCGGATATAAATACATTTTCAATTCTGTGGGATAACCTGACAATTTGAGTGTTTCAACAACACCGCCAACAAAAGCAAAAAAAACAAAAAAAATTAAGAATTTGTTTAAGAAATTTGGAAATGGAAGCTGACAATGTGGTAAGTTCTTGTTGTTTTAAGAAATTAATTTGTTCGGAATTTGTAAAACACGTTTTTCCTTTGAAGAATAAGAAAAGGCGGATCCCCAACAATCCTTTCAGGAAGTGGTCTCCTGCTGAAGAAAATGTTCTTCTAAATTTCCTAATGGATAATCGGGATTTCAAGGTTTGTATTTGTTTACCGTTTACTTGTAAAAATGTATGTATATGAAATGATTTATAATTTTCTTTTAGAAGCCATCTGCACAATCTTATTACAAAAGATTTTCCGAAGAAAAAAATGTATCCATAGATTGGAAACTAATAAGAATAAAAGTGCGCAATATGCGTGTAGTTTATAACAAGGCTAAAGCTTGGAGGGCTCCACTGGAGCTGGTAATATGGAAGGGGAACCATTAAAGGCAAGGTAAACATACAATTGAAATAATTTTTATAGTCTTAACTTTTATGACGAGCTCTTTGGAAGCAAAACTGTAGATTTAGCATTTATTGAGGACAGTTTGGACAAAGAATTCTTAAATTCGACTGAAATCGAATTTGATGAAAATACTATGTCGTCACAATGTTCCCAGATTGAAATTGAAGTTTTACCAACTCAGCCCACTAGTCGTAAAGGTATTTATTCCAGAACAGCGGTTTCTGATATAATGGAGATGCAATCAGAGGTTATTGAACCAAAAAAAAACAAAAAAATGAGTCAAGATTTAGCTTTAAAAGAAAGAGAAATAAAACTTAAAGAAAAAGAACTGGAGTTGAAGGAAAAAGAGATTCAAAGTAACGAAAAAGTAAAACATCTTGAGCTTGAAATGAAAGAACGACTGGCAAGAGAGGAGCTTCAACTTAAATATAAGTAATTTTGGGTAACATTTATTTATTAGATCGGCTGCACCACCATACCAAGTTTATTTGATTTTGAGGTATCATTTAGAAAAGGTTTGGGCTTAAATAGAGCGGAGACTAAGAATTGCGATGCCACGAAATCACCCCTATCACGAATATGAACTCCCATAGGAATCGTGTTCCCAAAATTTTTTTACATTGTGAAACATATAAGAAAAACTTTGAGAACACGACCCCCAAATGGGAATCATTATTACGATAGGGGTGAATATTTACCACAGAGACTCAAACACAAAGATGTAGATTTCAGCTTCATGCCTTTTTTGCATCAGGACCGAAGTCCCAATGCACTGTGCCCCTGGCGTATAGCTCACTTAATGCAAAAAATTAGGGTGTAATCGCTATTAGTTTAATAGTTATAGTCGTTTGAAGTTTTGATTTTAAATTAAAAAAAAAAATAATTTCTTTAATATAAATACAACATTATCCACATAGGTATCAATTAAAATTTTTTGTAATTTTTGTTAGATAGCTTTTAGTTTGAGAGTTATAGGCGTTTGGCATTAATTGAAAGTTCCACCCGAGACATCCCACACGATAGGGAACATTTTAGAAAATATTTTTGTATTGGAGTGCCCTTAAATAACGGGAAGAATTTATTGGACCACTAAAGGCACTCCGAAACTAGTCATAACCGTTGGGATAAAATCTATTAATAAAATTTTAAAGTGACCCCTTAGAAGTGGAGGTGCGGTAAGTATTTTTGAAAAAAAAAAAATGGAGACAAAAAATTTATGGGGATCAGTCTTACATTTCACTACTCTAGGAGTGACTCCGCAGCTGTTATCGTACATTTTATGGGAGAAAATTTTTAAATGAAAAAAATAAACTTTTTTCCCCATGTTCTACCTAGTCAGGAAAATGTCCTAGCACAAAAAACGAGATGGTTCAATGTCAGGGGGCAACGGGTAACTTTTTTGATCGAGCCTAAAACTGACTAAAAAACTAAATACCCATACTAACAACTGAGAGATTGAGATAAAGAATAATTGTTAATTGTTATTAATTATAAAATTTAATAATTCATTTTTAGTACTTGTTGATGCCAAAAAGAGGTTATGTTGCGGTATGTTAGTTAAGGAGACAGCATACCAGAACCCAATCATTGCATTCCTTTTTATTTTTATCATTTAACATTCGAAACTTCAGCTCTTTTAAACTGCCAAATCTTTCCTTTAGCACGCCAAAACAATTTTCCACCCTTACGCGGTATTTTGAGAAATATTTGTTAAACTTTTCTCTAGCATCTCTTGTGTGCTCTGCACTATTTTGTTTAAATGAAGTTACCAAATATGATTTTAATGGATAAGCACAGTCGCCTGCTATCCACTGACAATTGGACAAATAACGACCTTACGAACTGATAGCCCACCACCTGAGGAAATTAATCTAAAAAGCACGATCATTAGCCGCAAATGGAATAGAAGCTGACTGTCGCTATTTGTTTTGAAAACGTTGTCATCCTTTATCAAATGAAGTATAAAATCAAACTCTTCTGGCCGTACATGTATCATTTGGCAGAACCTTTTGTCATCAAAGTTTGCTAGTACCTTTTGTTGCCAACGAATTGATTTTGGCAGACCTAGATGGACACCTCTTCGATTCGTCAAAAGGAAGATCATATTCATCATGAAGTTTTCGTGAATATCATTGTCATCAACTTCATCACCTGGAAATAAAACTATTACTAAAATAAACATTAACGAAGCTTCCAACTCTTACTTGATTCAGACATTATTGCATCCAATGCATATTTTACACACAAAGCTTCTAAAATTTTGTATTTTTCTGGTTTTTTGTTCATTTTTTATAATATTAATATGTAATTACGCTTTTAAAATATTTGTGTTTACACTTAGGCGTTCGACGTTTATAAAATGTCTGTGCAGTAGTATGACGTCTATCAAAATATACAATGGTTAATATACGACAGGTGTTCACAGTAGTGCTATTTGACCCTAAATAGCACTTTAGGATTTAGCACTTTAGCAGACATAGTAAGTTGGCTAAATGAATTACAAAATTTATTTGTTTTGTTTGTAAAATTTTTTAATAAAAATAATCTAAAAAATTTTAAAATTTTTTGATAACTTTACGGTATTGGCTGTGCAAAATGAAATTCCGATTTTGGCAACCAATATAGGTACATAGACTAAACAGAATGAATTATTTAAGCCACTTAAGTGGCTTTAATTTAATCCATTGCGCTTCTCTGGAGTAGATTCATTGCTAAATTTTATCATCATACAAACATTTTCTCAAAACTTTTGTATTTAAGCTAAGGTCAAATTATGTATGCAAAAAATAAATTTAACTTAAATTGTCCTTTTACAAGCGTTTTAGTAATTTTTGTCTCATTTAGTCTGTTTTGACAGATGAGTTTGTATGGGTGCTATGGTCAAATGTAGACAGATTTCAACGAAATTTGGTACAGTGATTTTGGTTTACATAAACAGTATCTGCTT
Source organism: Stomorhina lunata (assembly GCA_933228675.1). NCBI lineage: Eukaryota > Metazoa > Arthropoda > Insecta > Diptera > Rhiniidae > Stomorhina > Stomorhina lunata. The sequence continues at coordinate 63,949,806 of OW121741.1, read as the reverse complement.
TTAATTCGGGAACAAATTTCAATAGACATCATCGTCCCAATATCAAAATAAAATAATCAAATTATCTTTAGAATTGCGACCTGCAATTTGATTCCAAGGTTTACATGGGGTCCAGCCAGCCATCCGCCCAGGCAGCAGTCCAAGCGGACGGATTGAAATCGTTGAGTCGACTCGGTAAGTGATTGTAAATCTATTGGTATTCTTTAATGCAGGTCTAATACCAATATTTCTATGCGTTACATACATAAGCACAAACTTATAATACCCCTTTCACATATGGTGGTGAAGGGTATAAAAATGTTTGATATCGAATGTAAAATTATCTTATTTGAAACACTTTAATTCGTGTTTAAAAAACTTACCCACATTTTCGTAGTACTGTGGCCATATCCATCTTAACAGAAGGGAAATTGTCGGTATATATTATGCAAACGGCAAATACTTTTTGCTTGTATCGTAATTCGATTTTATATCTTTTTAATTCATTCTTATTTTGCTTACACTTTTTAATGTTGTTTTGTATTGTAGCCATAGGCATATTTTTTCTAAGAGCTTCATCAATGACACTTTTTAATTGGGAATTAAGTGTTGGATCCGCACTGCCACCATCCTGTATAGCAAGACGAATGTGTCGAGAAATTTTTGTAAAAAGTGCAGCTTTTTGACCATCTTTAGCAGCCTTGATATGTCTTATATTAGCCCATTTGGAATGTCCAGCCAACAGAGCATAGCTTGAAGTTGTAATATTTTTAACATAGAAGTTACGCGAGTTATTTAATGTACGTAAACTTAAAAACTTAGTGCAACAATTTCTGAACATTGCCATGTTGTTTCGCAATAAAATATATGGTATGTGTGAACCAGCGTTGTCAACACAGTGCTATTGGCACTATTTTTCAGTGCTTTTTATTTTTCAGATGTTATTTATTTATTTCAGATGTTATTTATCTATTAAAAGTATTATCTATATATTTTTATATATATTATAAATGTGTTTGTAAGTTTGTTTGTTTATTTGTTTGTTTGAAAGAGGTTGAATCCTAAACGGTTTGACCGATTTTGATGAAATTTTGAATTGAGATAGAACATTCACTTAAGGTGGTTTTTGGTCCTGAAAGGGCCCAAATAGGGTAAATAGTAGACCGAATGGTGTAAAATTTAGTATTTTTCTTTGAATTTGATAAGCCATAAAAGTTAGACACTTCAAACTTAACAAAAGTAAATTCATTACCATTACTTCAGAAGAAAATTAAAAGGATCGGAGCAGGGGATGGCCCCTTCCCCGTTACCAAGTTAGGATTATACATAAAGAAAAAAATACAATGCCCACTTTTACGACCTCTTTTTTTGATTTATCTAAAATCGGATATTGGAAATATGATTAATGTTTGAAAATAGCTTGACTGACGATTGTTTGAAAATTTTTCATGATTATTTGATGGTAGTTTGTCGGTTGTTTGAAAGTTGTTTGATGATTGATTGACTGATGACTATTTGAAGATTTGTAATAATTGTTTGATAATTGTTTCACGATTAACTGATGATTTTATGACGGTAGTTTGATGATTTTTTGTCGATTGTTTGATGGTTGATTGATGATTGGCTGACGACTGTTCAATGATTTTTTATGATTGTTCGATAATCGTTTCATGATTAACTGACGATTTTTTGACGGTTATTTGATTACTATTTGTTTGTTTGATAATCTATAAATATGTATGTTGTTTGAGATTTATGGGCCCATTGCAAGCACACATTAATGTGGAGTACTGCCAATCACTAAAGTCAATTAAATACATACGCAAATACATTAATAAAGGATTCAGGTAAAAAATTAATAAAAAAAATATTTCAAAATGTTAGTTTTTAAAGAGATAGTTAACACAGCAGTAAGTAAAAATCTGTTGCTATCAACCCGGGCAACTCCGCATGGTGGTTCAAAATCAAATTTCATTGGCCAAAACCTATATTTTTTGTTCACATAGATTTTTAAAATTTTTATACCATCAGAAAGAAAATGGGCTGCGGTTTTTTTTTGTTATGTTGGGTGGACTGTTGGTTTTAACAAATGGTATTTGCGCACCCTGTATAATTTGTAGTTAGGTTAGACAGGCAGCCGATGTAGGCCAGCGTCACTTGGGTCCAAAAAGCGGTCCCTTTGTGTTACCTGCAAGGGATAGACTGGAAGAAAAGAACAAAGGCAATTACTCCAGGCTATCAGTGAGAGGCTGATCAAGCCATCCTGAAGCCCTGATAAATGAGTCTATTTTACTAATGTCAATACTCGCTAGATCCGATAAATCATGCAGAAAAGGTGCCTCCAAATTGAGAGCCCTAGGGGTCGAGAGGGCGGGGCAGTGACACTGTTTCCTCCTCTGCTATGTTGTGACAGCTGCGACAGTAGTCGTAAAATTGAAGATTAAGTCTTCTGGCATGAAGCCCAAAAACGCAGTGCCCTGTTAGGGTCGAGATAAGATTGCGAAGTCTATGACGGGGTAGAGTTACCAAGATATTTGAACGTTTAGTGTTGTAGGTGGGCCATGTTTGCCTAGATATGGAGCAGTTCGTTACCGAAGACTACTCGTTCTGCGCTGACGCATAAAGTGATTGCCTAATTATTGATTTGCAGGCGGATAGCGGTAAGCCCGTAAATTGGTCGATGCTATCCTGAGTCAGGAGAGCACCGGATTTAGCAAGTTTCTCCACGGTCTAGTTACCAGGTATGTTGTTGTGCCCGGGTACCCATAAGAGTTCGATTTTGCAATGTCTCGCCATCTCGTTAAGAGATGCCCGGCATTCGCTGGTAAGAACAGATGTCGTATGGACATTAGATAGGGATTTTATTGCAGCCTGACTTTCGATACAAAAGCGAATATCCCTGTCGTATACTCTGTAGTATCTCAACCATATGACTGCTTTGTGGATAGCCGATATCTCGGATTGATCAGGGAGCCCAAGCAGATTTCCTTCCCAAGCAATGGGATGAAGAAGCCCCCCCTACGCCTATCTTTGACTTCGATCCATCAGTGTAAACCTCTAGACAGCCATCATCTAAGGATGGGGGTTCTCCAGAGATAGTCACAGTGAAGGATTTGTCGAAGATAGGAGTGGATATGCAGTAGTCTATATGGTCAGGGATGTTAGTGATTTTGTCCAGGATGGTGGAATGCCCGATTTGTGAGTGGGACCAGGTTCCAATTGTGCTGAGATGGACAGCCGAGTTAAGAGCAATTTGCATTGCCATAAGTTCAGCTGGGAGCCAGTTTAGCATGGTGAAGAGTGCCTTAGATGGAGTAGTTCTTAAAGCACCGGTAATCATTAGAGCGGCAGATCTCAAGATTTTGTTAAAATAGTACATCTGGTTTGCCTTGGTGAGTGCAGGCCACCAGACCCGAGCACCGTACATTAAAATAGGCTTAACCACCATGTTGAAGAGCCAGGCAGTGTTAATGGGATTCAGACCCCAGGTTTTGCCAATGGCCCCTCTACATGAATATAGTGCAATAGATGCTTTAGACACCCTAAGTTGGGTGTTCAGGCTCAAGGACAGTTTTGAGTCCAAGATGATCCCCAGGTATTTGGCATGGTGAGTGAGCGAAAGTTCAACCTTGTTTAATTTTGAAAGAGTAAAGGTGGGAATTTTGTATTTACGTGAGAAGAGTACAAGTTCCGTTTTAGTTGGATTGACTCCAAGGCCGTTGGAGACGCTCCATCGATAGAGTAGGTCAAGAGCTGTTTCGAGACGTTGTGACAGTGTGTTAAGAAATTTCCACGACACTGCTATAGCAACATCATCCGCGTATGCGATGGTGTTGAATCTCAGAGAATCCAATTCAGTGAGTAGTTTATTTATGGCAAGGTTCCACAAAAGAGGTGATAGTACGCCTCCTTGTGGAGTACCTCGACAGGCTACTTTATAAATAGTAGCAGTGCCCAGGGTTGAGCAGATGACTCTATAGGTGAGAAGTTTATCTACAAACGAGATAATAGATTTGTCGACCCTTAAGTCCTCCATTGCCGATAAAATCAACTCAGGTCTAATGTTGATAAAGACAACGTTGCACCTGGTCCAGGATTCTGGTATGTGAGACAGTCTAAGACAGCCATCATATAGCAGGAGAGGCCAGGGCATTAAGAGATCGGTTTTATGTTGAAGATCAGCTGGAATAATACCATCAGGACCCGCAGCTTTGTACGGTTCGAAGCTATTAAGAGCCCATTGGATTCTATCCCTAGTAAGAGGGATGGGGGTGGACTCGAGAATATAGTCGTTAGCAGATGTGTCCGCACCTTGAGGTTTGCAACCTGGAAAGTGGGTGTCTAAAAGGACCTCGAGGGTTTCGGATCCGCTTGTCGTCCAATGGCCACTGTCCCTTTGAATAGGCAGCTACCGAGGGCGATGAGGTCAGGATTTTGCGAAGTCTACTAGTATCGGAGGAACCTTCGATGCCACTGCAAAAGTTCATCCGGGACTGTCTCTTCGCTTTCCTGACTAGATTCTTGAATTTATTAACGCAGGCTTTATAGGGGAACCAATTTGCGGTCCTTTTGGCCTCGTTAAAAAGTCGGCGACATTCCTTTCTAAGTGATGCAATGTCGGTGGACCACCAGGGAGGTTTCGTTTTGCCTCTCCTGGTGGTGAGTTTACATGCCTGGTTTGTGGCTTGGTTTAGGGCGTCGGTTAGTACATTAACCGCGTGATCTATATTATTGCGAGTGTTGATGCTCGGTAAGGAGGGGAGGAGTCGCTCCAGGGTGGGTATCCCAGTTTGTCTTCCTCCTGTTACGATAAGGAGTAGCTATTTCCTGTTGTTGAGTTATTTCAAATTCGATGTAGCGGTGATCCGAAAAGGAGCAGTCGTTTGAGACCCTCCAGTTCTTGATCAGAGCTGAGTGCATGTTACTAACTATCGTGATGTCGAGGACCTCCAGTCTGTTAGCAACAAAAGTGGGTTCTGACCCGGAATTAACTATCGCTAAGTTGTTACAAAGAATAAAATCAAAAATTGACTCACCTCTTGTGTTTGTATCGGAGCTTCCCCAAATGACGTGATGTGCATTAGCGTCGGCTCCAATGATTAATGGCAGGTTTTGCCTGTGTGCACGGTCCACTGTCTTACGAACCAGAGCATTGGGTGGGGGCTGGGTTGGTCGTTCCCCATGTAGCACGAAGAGACCATAAAGGAGCCTGTCTTGGTCTCCCAAGCCGCTACGGTGGTATCTTCATCACTGTAGTCAGAAAGAATGAAGATATTAAGTGAGCTCTTTGCTAAAATACACGCCCTGGGCCTACCTGTTCCCTTGGTGTAGATTAGCTTATAGCCTTTGAGCGTTCATCCACAAATACACGCCCTGGGCCTACCTGTTCCCTTGGTGTAGATTAGCTTATAGCCTTTGAGCGTTCATCCACAGATCCTTTCACGGTTGATCCAGGGCTCTTGAATTAACGCTAGATCGTCCCCACGTTCGGCCAAGCGGAGGAGCAGGGCAGCAGATGCCGCCTTGGAATGATGAAGATTAACTTGCGTTAACTTCATCATCATCATCCTCGGAGAAGGTGAGTGGAATGATCGTGACGTTGAAGTCATCCTGATCCTCGTCCTCAGGGTCGGGGTTCAGCGCTGAGAGAGTCTATGCTCTCCAGAGATTGCATAAGTTGCGATGAGCCGGAAGCTTCATTCCTAGCAGGGGGATCAGATGAACTGTTAGCCTTCCCACTTGAAACCTTATCATCACCTCGGTAGACATGCAGGGAGATCTCTTCGAATCCGTAGAAGATCTTCCCGCGCATCTCCCGGAGCGGAGCTCCCAGATGCCCTCAATGAGCTGAACTGCTTTCTTTAGCAGAATAGCAGAGCGCTCATTATGACAAGCCATCAGTTTGACACGTCCTTGATACCAACCAGCGTCGCTGCAGTTTGGTGGGGGGCCAGGATTGTCCTTTAGGACATTAATGACAACTCCCACTAACTTAACGCGGATTATTTCCCACCTTTCGGGGGAAATAGCTCTGTCAGCGTTGCTACGGTCAATGACAGCCTTAACGAGGTGACCTTTGGCAACCTCGCTGAAGGATCTGTCCATTAACCTGGTAAGTTTAGGACGTTTGATGTCTGGCTGCTGGCTATGTGGATTAGAGTCTTCCTCTGAGCGTTGCCGTTTAGGCGCGTCCGAGGACGTGGAGGGAGTCTTGTCCAGATTTTCAGCCAGCGTCTTAATAGCCCATTCCTTGGATGCTTTCTCCTCAGGAGTAAGGGTGTCTTCAGGCTTGTCTCCAAGCGACTGAAGTTTCCTTGTAGCGACACGCCGCTGAAGGAAAGCCCTTCTGGCCGGGGTAGATTGCCTCCTAGAGGGGCATGCCGCAGTAGGTGGACCCAAAACCAGGTTTGGGGTCTCCTTGCTGTGCTGAGTAGGAGTCTGTCGAGAAGGATTTCGCATCTCTACTCTTGGACTCCTAAGGGGAAGTGCAGGGGGGTACTAGAACCGGAGTTCGTTGTGCCCTTGGTTCCCTTAAGCACAGGAGGCATTGGGTTTGAACCCGAAGCAGGGGATTTGGCCAAAGCATCCTTGGAAGTGCTCGGTCCCGTAGACAGCATTCTTGCCAGTGTTGGCTGATTTGTTGCTGGATGAGGTTCTATTCGGGATAGATTTCCTTTCCCCAGCAGATTTAGGCGCACTTGTAGCTGGATTGGCTTGGCCAGGTGCATTTACCAAGCAAGTCCAAGTAGCTTTTGAAGCCACACGGCCTGAGACTGACACCGTGGATGATTGTGTGTTACATCCGGAGATTATAAAGCCCTCGACCGGACACAGGGGGCGTGATTTTGGTTGTTTATTTTCCATGGTTACATGATTACACAAAGAAAGCTGCCGCCCCATCGGGGAACAGACGCAGACCACAGAAACAGAAGCCCTGTGAATATATAAAGAGTTCGGACAAAAATTAGGATTTGATATCCAAACGGACTGAATCCCAGCTACAGTTCAGTGAAAGCTGCACTGAAGGACTGCTGTAGTGGGGTTCAAAAAGGTATCATCTGGCCGCCCAATATGGGAAACAGACGCCAGATGATACGGGGGTGGGTAATTCTTGTTATAGCACTCCCCATAAGCCTGTCTGGTATGGGTGCCCCTGCCAGAGATAAGAAGATATCTCCACCAGCATAGCCTTATGGTTCATTGCGCGTAAGCCTCTGCATCGCGACAAGATGACTACCCATCGCAGGTGTTATGTAATAAATTTAAAATCACCATATACTCATAAAATTTCAAGTTTAGTAGTGTATAACTTTTAAAGAAAAAATGGAAACAAAAATCGAAACCACCCAAAGAAAGCCAAGAGTGTTCCCTTTAAGCCTATATATACTTTTGCACCCGCCCGTTGAACACTTTTTTAATTTTAATGAAAATACTCAACATTTTTACAAGCAAAATTCTATCAAAATTGCTAGTATATTTACTTTAGAAATCATTCACTGTCATAAATACAAATTGCAGATAGTTATTTTAATAAGAGGAAAGTTATTAGTGGTTTAAATTTGTATTCAAATGGTTGGTATCTTAAAAAAAAAAACTTCCCTTAATTTTTCAAAGAATTTTGAAAATATTGCATTTTGAGTATAATAATATCAAAGCATGATATAAGGACAATCATTTGGAAATAAATGTTAGTTTCGAACAAGTATTCGATTTAAAAAGGTTGATAAATATTTGGAAGTTTTAGCCCTTTAAAAGTACATTATTTTCGGCTTAATTAAAATATGGAGACTTTCAGCTATAAAGAATTGGCCGAAGAATATTTTAAAAACAAAAATAAAGATGATGTTCTAAGCCATATTCAAATAAAACTGAACATAAATAGTATCAACATTGAAATACAACTGTAAATAAAAAACAAAGTATCTAATTTCGTCAAAACATTGAATAGATACTACAAGGAAGTTGACTTTAGTAAAAGTAAATTTTACAAGCGCTTTGCGAATTGGTTAGAAGTCAACTCCGTATCCAGGTCATTTCAGAAACAACAAATGTTGGGAGTTGTGGAAGACCACAAAAACCGCTAGATAACTGTAGCGATAGATCTAAGAGACGAAAACTGAAGAATTTAAATGAAGAAATCGGATGTGAAAACATTGAAAGATAGTTTTCTGCATAAACTTCGATCAGAAAAACAATTAGCGAAAGTGGATATCATTCATAAAGTCCTTTCTGCTAGTCCGGTGAGAACAAAACGCGTTCTTAAAAGCATTCCAACACCAAACGAGGAAAAACAGTTTACAAACGAGGAAGTACTTTCATTATTTCTGGATTTAAAGCTAACAAAACACCAGTATACTCAACTTAGATTGCATGCGATCGAAAAAGGCTTAAATTTATACCCGTCATATCATCACATAATTGCAGCTAAAAAGGAGTGCTATCCTCCAAAGGAATCTATGAAAATCACACCAATTTCTGCACAGCTCTACTTGATCATACAGCTGAAAGGTTGCTGCAATCACTTAAAGGAAGTGATTTAAAAAAACATGGAAACTGCAATTTAACTCTTTTTTGTAAATAAGGATGCGATGGATCTTCAGCAGTGTTACCGGTATGCGACTAAAGTCGCAATTTGCGACTTTTTCAGGTGGCCTGCGACGCAACCTGCGACTTTTCTTCCATGGCCCTTTTTTGCTACTTTTTTGAATTGTGTGCGACTTTTGACACCTTTTTACAAAATTATTTAAAATTTTTATTTTTAGCCCATATTCAATATCTTAACTAAAATTCCCTTAAATGATTTTCACTTAAGTATAAATACCATCACGTTGAAAAAACTTTTTGTACAATAAAAAACTAAAACAAATAAATTTTGGCGGCAGAGCCGATATCTCGACAACTCCCGCATAGTTACATAAAAAAATATTGGTTTTGTTCGTTTGTCATTATTTCATTAATATTTTACATTTATAGTTCGAGCAAAAAGAAAGAGTATTAATGAAACTAAGCAGGTGAAACACCACTTAAAATACAATCAAGTTCAGAGTCAGAAGATGATGAAGTTTCCCAAAACTCTCATGCTCTTCGAATATGCAGAAAGTTTTTAACACCATTCCTGACCAATTTTGTGCTCAATTCGCGATGTGCTTCAGTAAAATGTTTTTAGATAAAGCCTTTGCGGTCTCAGCTTATAAAGGTAAATGACATCTTTTTCATACCTTTTATATGATTTGGTCTCAGTTTGTTATCTAAAACCATAAAAAGCAATATATACTTTTTGCACGATCTTTAAAATCTTCATAAAATTTTAGCAAAAAATTATTTTTCTGGCGCTTTTGGTTTTAGGTGTTAAATTTTAAGAAATTTAAATTTTCCTCATTTACACCTAAGAAGTGCAAACTTGCGCTACTAAAATTTTGTGTTCAATTTACCTGAAGTCTTAGGAGTTCAAATCTGTAATTAGATTTTCCGTACAACTAAGAGTACAAAAATTATTCGAGTTGAAAGTCGGTTTCTTAGGAATTAAAACTGTTTGATTTCTGTCTATATATAATATCTTTTCAAGTTCGAATTGTTTTATGGCTTTTTGTTTATTGTTTAAGAAAAAATGTTATAAAAAAATGTGCGACTTTTTTTTGTTGAGCGCGACTTTTTGTGCGACTTTTTATACCCTTCACCAATAGGTGAAAGGGTATTATAAGTTTGTGATTCCGTTTGTAATTTTTTTATTAGTGATCGTAGACCCCATAAAAATTATACCGATCGACTCAGAATCGGGAGGAGAATCGATTAAGCGATGTCCGTCTGTCTGTCTGTTGTCCGTCTGTTGAAATCAAGTTTCTGAGAATGGACCTACATAAGTTATATACCAGATTTTAGGAAATTCTCCCGCAATGAACGCTATTAAATTTCATTAAAATCGGTTTATAAACACCGAAAATATCGAAAAAATACCAAAAATTAGACGAAAATTTTAAAATTTTTGATTGAAACACACTTTTAAATAACAAGAGAAACAAGATACTTCTGGTGTACATGTGATAATATATTATATATCAGATTTTAGGAAATAGTTCCCCAAAGCACTCTGTAAAATTTTATCAAAATCGGTCCATAAACAACTGAGATACCGCCAAAACACTAAATTTGATGTATCGCAAATTGCCCAAAGTACGCATTAGGGAATGTTTGTTGAAAAAATTAAATGCAGAAATAGGAAAAACCATCCTCGTAGAGCACGGACATACATACATTTTATATCAGATTTAAGGAAATTCCCCCGCCAAGCACATTATTAAATTTTATCGAAAGCGGTCCATAAACAACTGAGATATCGCGAAAACACTACTTGTGATGTACAGCAAATTGCCAGAGTAAATTTTGTTTATATTTTGTAAGTATTGTTTCAGCGATATCTCGGGTGTTTACGGACCGATTGTGATGAAATTTGACAGTGTTCTTTGTGGGAGGATTTCCTAAAATCTGATATATAAACTCCACAAATCTGATTATAAATACCATTCAAATTGTACCGATCGACTCAGAATTGGCAGGAGAATCGATTTCGCGAAGTCCGTCCGTCTGTTTGTCCGTCCGTCCGTCTACCTGTCTGTCCGTCCGTCTACCTGTCTGACCGTCCGTCCGTCTACTTGTCTGTCCTTTTTTCTGTTGTAGTCAAGTTTTTGGAGCTCCTGTTTTGTCGATATTTTAGATGTTTATTTTGATCAAATTTAATAGCGTTCTCCTCAGCGGATTACCTAAATTATGATGCACTCGGTAATTTGTGGTAGATATAATTTAGTGTATGCTTTTTGAACATTATGATAACATTTGAGTATGTATTATAAAACAAATTATAGGTAATCTTCCTAGGAAGTACAAAAATGCAGCTAAGTACATGATATCCGTTCAAAACCTACATATGTATGTATGTATCTCACATATCAACGAAAATTTAAATTTTTTAATTGCAATTGGGAGAAATCCGTTCACGTTTGACAATTGCTCCCGTATAAGTTCGCCTAAGGCAATCTCTTAGTAGCTAATAAATGACAAATTATAATTATCTAATTAGCTAATTAATTATAATTATCTATCTATTATAACAGATACGATGATGACATTTAGTATAAAGACGTTGTAAAATATCGTTATTCAGGGCGATAGCGCCTAAAATAAACTTTCTAGAGAGACAACATTTGACAAAAGTATTTCTGATATTTTGAAAAGTTCGGCATTGAAAATGGGCGAGCTCGGTTCACATTTACTGTTATCTCCCATATAACCCCGACCAGGAATCACTTTAATGCTGATAAATTAAATCACATTATAATTGCACAAAGAACTAGAGCAAAACTTTCCACACATCCATCGGACAGATCGAAGGAACAATACATCCCAAATATTATTGTTGAAGTATTCATCTTAATTAGTTAACTAACTTCAGATTAATTAGTAAATCTTCAATAAATTTTCCGCCAAAGCTGATATCCATTCACTTAAAAACTATATATTTCACGTATGTATCTAAAACTAAGAGTGTATACCTTATAATTCTAAGGCTTGTATACATTGACAATCATTGTTAAAGCTTTGACCTAAACCAGTTCAGAGTTTTAAATAACTAATCATGAACTTTTAATAGTTGGATAATTCGTATGAATTAAAGTACACAGCCCTCACTGGGCACTGTGTTTTTGGGTTGCATGCCAGAATACTTAATCTTCATCAAATCGATGTGCTCTTGCAAATCTAAGGGCATCTACATTTTGAAGCATCTTTTCTGCATGGTTTATCTGGTCTATCGAACTTTATTAAATGTTCGTAAAATAGACACATATCACTTTAGAATCGAATGACGCTGCCTTCGACATCAGCCACCTGCCCAACCTAACCTTTGGGTCCACAACAATTTTAGATGATGACGCTACCAAAAAGCTTTTCGTTTTCCGACTCTTAATTTTAAAGATTCTTAGCATATAATACTAGCATAACCAAATATTGCTAGGAATTATATTTAGTATGAACAAAAGAAAATGAATATACATATGAAGCATTTGTGTGGGGCTCAACTAAGTCTGTAATCAGAAACTATATAATTATCAATACATTCTTACGATTTTGTACTTTACTTTTGGAACACCATTGGTGAAGGGTATCCAAGATTCGGCAAAGCCGAATGTACCACTCTTACTTGTTTTTTTTAAAGCGACTTTTTTTGCGACTTTTTCAAATTTGTCAGCGGTAACGCTGATCTTCAGGACAAAAACAATATAAACAATTTTTATGTGGAGATATTTCTGATACAGATATGTTCATGGTGTCATTTGTGCCATTGCGATTAATAAAGAACTTAGAAGACTCGGAACCTTCGTCCAGCATAATGCAAACAAATTTTATATGGAAAAATCATACTCCATCGTCCACAAAGTACTGCAGACCAATAAAATTTGAATTTAAAAAGGAAACTCATGATACCATTAAAAATGAAATAGGTGACATCAGAGCTCGAATTTCAACACTAAAGCCATTAGAGTTAGAGATAGATGAACATACTATTAAATTGAATTATCAATTAACACTTTCAATGATAGACGGAAAAACTGCCCAGGCTTTGACTGATACAAAAGCTTCATCCAGCTGTATTATATGTAAAGCAACATCAAGTCAGTTAAACCAAGAACCTACAAAGTCACTAGATAGTATTGATGCATTTGAATTTGGATTATCACCGCTACATACGAGAATAAGATTTATGGAACACATACTGAAAATTAGCTATGATTTGGACTTCGGATCTTCAGGATCAGTAAGAAATAATGACACCAACAAAGAGAAAAGAAAATTGAAAAAGAAACAAGTTCATGATGCATTTCTCAAACACGGGTTAATTATAGATCAACCAAAACAAGGATCAAGCAATACAAACGATGGCAATACCGCAAGAAGATTCTTTTTGGATCCCGAAACTACATCTGATATAACAGGTGTTGATATAGTTCTTATTTTAAGATTTAAAACAATTACTGAAGTACTTGCGTGCAATGAACAAATTAATGCTAAAAAATTTGGTGATTATGCCAAGGAAACTGTTGCTATATATACATCCAAATACATAGAAATTATAGAAATATGTCAGCAACAGTGCGCAAAGTTCTTTATCATGGAGAAGATGTCATTAAGCACCATTTATTACCAATTGGAGATTTATCAGAAGAAGCCCAGGAAAAAAGATTACAGATTTTACAGAGAACATAATACCAGAAAAACGTCACGAAGTTCTACAAATGAAGACTTATTTCACATATTATTAGCAACGTCAGATCCATTCATCTCTAGCATTCGAAGTCAATGGAAAGTAAATCCTTCGAACCTAAGTACCGAAGTTAAAGCACTGCTACAGGAAAGCAGTAACACAGAGCAGAATATAAAATATTTACAAGAAATATTCCAGAAAAATAAACAATAATTATAATTTGCATTTAACATTTGAGTGCAATAAAGTATACAAATATTAATATTAAATATTATTTTATTTATCTACAATCTATTTATGACTACAAATAAATATATATTTAAAGACAAATTAAGTTACACTCTTTTATTAAAAAAAAACTAGGTAATATGTAAGTATTATTAAGCATAAATTAAAATTTGGGCCACCCTAATAAAAATACTGTAAATACCTTAACGAGAAAGGGGCACCCTAAGAATAACAAAATATTAAATTGCTATCCAAGGTCGACTTGTGGCCCAAATTTCAGCCAAATCGGTTAAGAGGAAGTGGGTCAAAAATGAGTTGGCAGATTTGAAACAAAATAAAAAAGAAAAACGTCGAAAATTGAATTTCAAACCTACACTCAAAAAAGCTACAGATGTTATCTATTGATTAAAAAAAGAACTACTGAAAAATCTTTAATAGTTAAAAAGTTACAGAGTTTTGGCCAATAAAAAACGGTTCTGAACCACTGTGCGCCGGGTACAAACAGCTAGTATGAAATAAATTTATAAAATACAGATATAGAAGTTGTGTGGGCTACTATATGTATTCAGTCATGTACGGTTATAACGAACACGGTATAAACCAGCCTTACTCAGCCTTTGCACTCAGGAACCGAGTACTAATCGGCTTTTTAACATATATTCACAACAGTGTTGCCACCAACCAAATGTTAAATTACACATGTATCATACCAAAATTGCACAGGAATTACACATGCTTTTTTTTGGCAAAGTAACATACTTACTTACTTGGCCTATATTTGCAACCTGTTAAGGTCAAAGGCCGAGCAAAGTTTAGAATTCTATGCGTTTCAATCGACCAAGTTTTTAAAGACTTTCCTCTACATGGCCTTTTCATCAATCTTTCGGACGTCCCCTTCTAACATATGGAAGAACTCGCGGCACATGATAGCTCGTTACATTAACGAGTGTTAAAGTAGTTCTCTGGCAGCAGCGTTCAAATACTACAAAATTAAAATATAGTGAAAAATTGTTTAAAGTGAGAAACATTCTGTCTTCCAACGTATTCTTTAAATCAGAATCCTTTATCCAATAATGTTCTGGATCCAAATTGCTGTGAAGCCCAAAATTTCAAAATCCACAATTGTATAAATATCGTCACTAAAATTAAATGTTTTTTTTTTTAATTTGACGAATTGCGTCGATATAAAACTCTCGGCTATCTTGAAGCATATTTTTTTCCAATAAGTATTGGGATTTTAAGACATCAATTTTTATGAATGTAGTTACATTATACTTGTTTACTTAACAATGTAGCTCCAAAAAAACTAAATTATAAAAATGTATTGTGTTTAGGTGTAGTATCTTATAATATTCATGGTCTAAGTAATAAATATCTGTTTCCAGAATTTTTTAAATATTTGAGCCAGTGTGATGTATTTGCCTTATTTGAAACGCATGTCGACGATTATAATATTGAAAAATGGAAAAAATACTTTACGAACTTTGAGTTATTTTGGAAACCTGCGGAGCGATTAAGTGTACGTGGTAGAGCAAGTGGTGGGTGCGTCTATGGTTTTAATAAAAACTTGATTGAAAAAAACTTCAAATATTCCTTTTGTACAGTAAATGAAACGTCAGTAATGAACTTGCAATATAACTCTGTTAATTTTAACATTATACCAGTGTATATCAGAGGTGATGATTGGAATAATGAATTTTTAAAACTAAAAAATTTATTTACCCACAACTATTTAGAAAATGCTATACTGATTGGAGATATGAATGTACGTATTGGCGGCTTACAACAAGAAATATAAAATGTTTTTGAAGTCTTTTTTGAAGCAGGTCTGGAGATCAGAAAATCGAGAGACACAACTATAAATTCCAAGGGTTTTGGAATTCTTAAACGACTATGGTTTAGTTATTCTTAATGAGCGCACATTTGGTGATGAAGAGGGAGAATATACATTCATAAGTGGCTCCGGGAATTCGGTGAATGATATTTGTGCAATATCTCAAGATGCTCTTAACTACATAAACATTTTTGAAGTAGAACCCAAAATTTGGTCAGACCATATGCCTCTGCACTTAAAATTGCATATTAAAACATATACGGAAAATCAAAATTCACTAAACTTACTACCAAAACTTACAGTAAAAGGATCTCATATTCAAAAATATAAGGAAACATTTAAAAAAGAAAATGGTGAATTTATGTCTCTGGAAAATTTGATAAATGTGATTGATATGTCTGTAAGCAAAACCCAAAATACAATAAAACACCCGAAGTTTAAATCAAATTGGCTTAACTATAAATGTCTCAAAGCTAGGAAAAAATCTTTGGATATATTAAACAAATTTAGAAAGACCAATAATCAACAAGACAAAGAAAATTATTTACATGCTAATTATCAATATATTACAGAATGTAGAAAAAGAAAGGATGAGTACGCAAAAGAAATTGATGAAAAAGTTAATAAAATTAAAGACTCTAAGGAATGGTGGTCGCTGGCAAGGGAGATAAGAGGCGACAATTTTAAAATTGGAATACATATGTCTGCAGATGTCTTTAAAAATTATTTCCAACAATTACTTAATCAACCTCAATTGGCAAGTGATATTTTATACGCACTGATGTTGCATACAGATTATGATTTAGATAATATTATAACTTGCTTTGAAGTTAAAAATACACTTAATAAAACAAAATCAAATAAGGCTCCAGGGGTCGATAGGGTTCCCTATGAATTGTTCAAGTATGCCACAGATGAGTTTATCACTTTTTATACAAATACATTTAATATTATATTTGAAAGTGGAAAATTAGATGAAGAATTTGAAAAAAGTATAATATTCCCAATATATAAAAAGGGCGATATTAATTTTGTTGCAAACTACAGAGGAATAACTTTTATGAACTGTGTCGCAAAATTGTTTATGGGTGTTAAAAATTACAGATTATCGAAATGGATTGAAAAGCATAATATTTTAAATGAATTCAACTGTGGACAATATTTATAATCTGTGGACAATATTTATAATCTGTCTGTTATAGTAAAAAATAAATTTCAAGAAAAGAGAAAAGTTTATGCTTTCTTCGTGGATTTTAAGGCTGCCTTTGATAGAGTTCCGCGAAAATTACTTATATATAAACTTCATTTAATGGGTGTATCAACAAAAGTTGTAAATTTTATCGAAAGTGTCTACAGAACTACAAAAGCAACAGTATGGACTGGAAGCAGTGTTTCCGAGTACTTTGAGACATTTACAGGTGTCAAACAAGGGTGGCTTCTATCTCCAACACTATTTACTTTATATTTAAACGATCTCCATGAGTATTTAGGAGGTGGCTTGATGATAGATGATATAAATGTTCGCTTACTCATGTACGCCGATGACATTGTTTTAATTGCAGATGATATAGACATAATAAAAGAAATGGTTAAACGTCTAGAAAGTTACTGTGAAACGTGGAATATGGAAGTAAATATGCTTAAATCAGAACTAATGATCTTTAGAACTGGAGGAAAACTATCTCCAAAGAAACTTCATATTTTAAAGGCGATCCTATACAAATAGTAAATGAATACAACTATTTAGGTGTTACCATGACTCCAAGATTGAGTTTTAAGAAACATTTAGAAAAAAGAAATCAATCATCCAAAAACTGTATTAACTCTACTTGGAAAAGCTTTTTAAATAAACCAGACATACATATAAGATCAAAATGGAAATTATTTCAATCGGTTTGTAGATCCATTCAATCGTACTCGGTAGAAGCTTGGGCCTTTGGATTATTTGATGAGATCGATAAACTTCAGCGTTATTTTATGAAAAGGATACTGAAACTTCCTAATTTCACACCAAACTATGCCTTACTATTAAATAGAAACTGGAGCAGAGTGCAGCTATTTTTACACACTTAATCTACATCTAAATTACATTTATAAAACTCATTTTCAATATCCACAAAAGAGACTATTTACCACATAAATTATCAAAAATTTCCTTAAAATACAAAACATTTTGGGTAAAGGAACTAAATGAGATTGGTGATGATCTTGGAGTTGTTTTAGAAGGTGAAAATATATCGGTACACGATTTTCGGCAATTGAAAGCAAAAGTATTTCTACAAATAAATTACTTGGCACAAAATAGTAGATCCAGATTTTATAAAAACTTAGACCATAGCGTGGGTCCAAATTACATAAATAACATAAACAAGTAAGAGTGGTATATTCGGCTTTGCCGAATCTTGGATACCCTTCACCAATGGTGTTGCAAAAGTTCTTAATGTAATTCCTAGCAAAATTTGGTTATACTAGTATTATATGCAAAGAGTCTTTAAAATTAAGAGTCGGAAAAAGAAAAGCTTTTCGGTGGCGTCATCATCTAGAATAGTTATGCACCCAAAGGTTAGGTTGGGCAGGTGGCTGATGTCTACGGAAGCTTCACTTGGGTTCTAAAGTGGTCCCTTTGTGAAAGATAATGATTAGTAGACTACAAGTAGAGAATGCATATTTAAGCCAGCCAGTAGCTTCGAAATAAAATAGACACATATTTTACGAACATTTAATAAAGTTCGATTGACCAGATAAACCATGCAGAAAACATGCTTCAAAATGTAGATGCCCTTACATTTGCAATAGCACATCGATTTGATGAAGTTTAAGTATTCTGGCATGCAACCCAAAAACACAGTGCCCAGTGAGGGTTGTGCACTTTAATTCGTACGAATTATCCAACTAGTAAAAGTTCTTGATTAGTTATGTAAAACTCTGAAGTTAGCGGACTGATTTAGGTCAAAGCTTTAACAATGATAAGCCTTAAATTATATGGTATACACTCTTAGTTTTAGATACATACATGAAATATATAGCTTTTGAATGGATGGATATCAGCTTTGTCGGAAAAGTTATTAAAGATTTGCTTATTAATCTGAAGTTAGTTAATTAATTAAAATGGACACTTCATCAATAATATTTGGGATGTATTGTTCTTTCGATCTGTCCGATGGATGTTTGAAAGTTTTGCTCTAGTTCCTTGTGCAATTTTAATGTGATTTAATTTATCAGCATTAAATCGATTGGGAGATTTCACTAAATGTGAATAGAGCTCGGCCATTTTCAATATCGAACTTTTCAAGAGATCAGAAATACTTTTGTCAAATGTTGTCCCTCTAGAAAGTTTATTTTAGGCGCTATGGCCCTGAATATTAATATTGTACAACGTCTTTATACTTAATGTCATCATCGTATCTTAGGCGAAGTTATACGGGAACAATTGTCAAATGTGAACGGATTTCTCCCAATTGCAATTAAAAAATTTTAATTTTCGTTGATATGTGAGATACTTACATACATATGTAGGTTTTGGACGGATATCATTTTTGTACTTCCTAGGAAGATTACCTATAATTTGATATATAATACATTCTCAAATGTTATCATAATGTTCAAAAGTCAGACACAAAATTAAGATTAATGCAGAGTGTCTGTCTGCTAAAATCAGATTTGTGGAGCTCCTGGATTTTACACAAAATTTTAGGATATTGTCCCACCCTGAATTTTATCATTGTCGATCAAAACACCATCGCTTAAACGCTAAATTATATCTACCACAAATTACCGAATGCATCAGGATTTAGGTAATCCCCTGCTAAGGACGCTATTAAATTTCATCAAAATAAACACCTGAGATATCGACAAAACAGGAGCTCCAAAAACTTGACTACAACAGAAAAGATTACAGACAGGTAGACGGACGGACAAAAAAACAGACGGACAAACAAACAGACGGACAGACAGACAAACAGACGGACGGACAGACTGAGGTTGCGAAATCGATACTCCTGCCGATTCTGAGTTGATCGGTACAATTTGAATGGTAATCGTAATCAGATTTGTGGAGTTTATATATCAAATTTAGAAAATCCTCACACAAAGAACGATGTCAAATTTCATCACAATCGGTCCATAAACACCTGAGATATCGCTGAAACAATACTTAGAAAATGTAAACAAAATTTCTAAGACACGTACTTTGGGCAATTTGCTGTACTTCAAATGTAGTGTTATGGCGATATCTCAATTGATTATGGACCGCTTTTGATAAAATTTAATAACGTGCTTGGCGGGGGAATTTCCTAAAATCTGATATAAAATTTATGTAGGTCCGTGCTAAAGGAGGATGGTTTTTCCTATTTCTGCATTTCATTTTTTCAACAAACATTCTCTAATGCGAACTTTGGGCAATTTGCGATACATCAAATTCAGTGTTTTGGCGATATCTCAGTTGTTTATGGACCGATTTTGATAAAATTTTACAGAGTGCTTTGGCAAACTATTTCCTACAATCTGATATATAACATATTATCACATGTACACCAGGAGTATCTTTTTTCTCTTGTTATTTAAAAGTGTGTTTCAATCAAAAATTTTAAAATTTTCGTCTAATTTTTGGTATTTTTTCGATATTTTCGGTGTTAATAAACCGATTTTAATGAAATTTAATAGCGTTCATTGCGGGAGAATTTCCTAAAATCTGATATATAATTTATGTAAGTCCATCCTCCAGGGGCTTCAGAAACTTGATTTCAACAGACAGACAGACGGACGGACAGACAGACAGACGGACATCGCTTAATCGATTCTCCTCCCGATTCTGAGTCGATCGGTATAATTTTTATGGGGTCTACGATCACTAATAAAAAAATTACAAACGGAATCACAAACTTATAATACCCTTTCACCTATTGGTGAAGGGTATAAAAATACTACTCAAATAACAACAATATTTAAAACTAGATGTGATCTGTTGCCCTTAAATGCAAATAATTTTTCAATAGAAAACAAAACATGCTCAATATGTAATACAGCAGAAGATGAAAACTTGTACCACTTCATGGCAAAATGCCCAATCTTTAAAAAATATAGAAACAGATATTTTGGTAAAGATTATTTAACTGAAAGTGAGCTTAAAACTACATTAGATGGACAAATCGTTAATGCTTGGGAAACATTGTACAATTACGTAAATTTAGCTTTAAAATATCGCAACTTGATAATTCAAGAATATATTTAGCTACCAAATACTCATTTACACTTATATTTATATGTAACACTTGTTTTTTTTATATAATAACAGACGACTATATGTCATTGTTAAATTAAATATCTTCTTTATTTTATTTTGTAAATCTAAAACAAAAAAATAATAAATAAAGAAATTACTACTACTACTATATTAAAAAGTTTGCATTATATTAATTATTTCGTACATATGTTTACTTTTTAAAATACATGTGTTGAAAACTGTAAAAAAATATTACGATAGCTAGCACTCAAAAACGATAAAAATTTAAATTACACATGAGTTACACATGCAGCCAGTTACACATTGTCTACACATGGAAATAAAAATTACACATGATATGTGTAATTACACCTAAAGTGGCAACACTGATTCACAGACATAACACGAACTGTAATCAAATTCCAATAAGTGAGAAATTAAAACAATCATATTTTACTTAGTCTCTTTGCTGCTTTCAACGAAGGATGTTGATGTCGCTCAGATTTCTTAAATACAACAACAAACACACATGAAATTATTCAGCCTTCATTGCCAATGCTAAAATTTCTGTGTATTCATATCATTGTTTTACTTTTAACGCATTTTTTGTTCGATTTACATTTCATCGGTAACGCTGCATAAGGTTATTTTTACACTAACACATGTAAAACCACAAACACATAATTATTTTAAGATGTTCTCCCGTTGAGTACCCCTGATATCAGTGTTGCCACTTTAGGTGTAATTACACATATCATGTGTAATTTGTATTTTTATGTGTAGCCGATGTGTAATTGGTTGCATGTGTAATTTAGGTGTAATTTTTTTTTAAGAAGATTTAACTTAAGTGACGATATCTATACAATTTTGTATATTGTTGAGCCCAAAATTGCAAAATCTTTTCAACCCAAATCATTACATTTGTTTAAAAAAATATTTGCATCCCTCAATGTCGATTTGCAAACACTAGATGAGTGGCGACAGCATGCACTCTTAGATTTAAGAACTTTTGGCCTTCATAGCAATTTGGAGCCAGAAGATTATTGGATAAAGGTTTTTGATTTAAAGAATTCCTTGGGAGACAGATTGTTTCCTACTTTGCAAAAAGTTTTTAGCTATATTTTTATTTTACCGTTTTTGAACGATGTTGCAAAAGAATTTTTAGCAATTTGAAATATTTTAAGACAGATCTAAGAAACAATTGGCATCTGATACCATTTCATCGATTATATTTACTAAAGAAGGTATACACAGAAATGGGCGACCAAATTTTGAACCTACCTCAAAAATGTTACACAAGAAGTGGAAGCTTTAAGCGTCTGGTAAAAAAATGTTTACAATATAATAGTTATATTTGTTATTTTGTTTATTATTAACTTTTAAGTTATGTTATGAAATACTAAATATGTACATTTTTTGTTTTGTTTTAAAGCGTTATTTTTATGAAGAAAAAAAAAAACGACGAATCGTTAATTTAAAAAACTACAAAAATTTTTAATTTTTAATAAAAAATACCTATAGTTACTACTGAATTCAATACAAAACATGTTATTTTACAAAAAAGAAGCATGTGTAATTCCTAATTTCATGTGTAATTTTGGCATGATCCATGTGTAATTTCATATACTTTATATACTTTATATTCGATGGTGTGAAACATAGATGCCCAATGCAATAGTATTAGTGAGAATGCCAAAATAACACATAAAGAAAACAATTTTCTATTAATTTTATTTAGTCGTCAGCGAGATTGCGACGAATGCACATGTGTGGCGGGTGTTGTCATTTTTTTCTGTTTCTGTTTTTAACAAAAGGAAAAAAGTAAAATAAATGAATGCACATATTTGAGTAATACTCTTAAATGTAAAAGGGTGTTACAGAAAATGTTTTAATAAGTTTTGTCTATAGAAAAAATAGTTATATGCATTAGATTTAACAAATTGTTATTCCTAATTAAAAGAATTTTGTTCATATAGAAAAGGTTTTGCGAGTATTTTCTATCGGGAAAAAAATACTAGAAATTTTTTTAAACTTTATAGATATTATAGGAAATATATTATGACATTTACGGTGAATAGAATTGAATTTGATAGAGAGAAATATATATTAAGTTTTCCAAAAGCTTTGCCTAAAATATTTTTAACAAATATCCCATCTGAAAATGGCCTTCCTTTTTTGACAATATCTAAACTTATTAAGCTAGATAAACCCATTTTCAAATTTTCCTCTATTTAATGTTTATCATTTTCTTCAGACTTAAGTACCCATTTCTTCAACTTGTCAATAAACATTTGTTTTTATAAATTTTAAATTTATTTTTGTGAACAAAGTAATATTTTTTTAAATAAATTTCTAATTTTTTTAAACGTCCTATTACAAATAAGGCATTGCATGTCATCAAAAGCATTTCATACCATAAAATACTTTTCAGGTGACATCATTAATGTTATCCAGTAATTATGAACGAACAAATAAACAAACTTTCACATTATTTTTATAAAATATGTACGTAGGCATAATAAAATCTGTTATTTTTCTTAAATTTGACTACATTTTATATCATTTTGCTTTCTATTGTTTGTTCCTAAAAAATTTAGTAATATTTGTTTCCTCTTATCTTGAATCAATCCCAAATAAAATACACAATTTCTGCAAGTGTATTTAGTCTGTCCCGCTAAACATGCTGATTTCCTATTGTTTGATTGACGATTAAACGAAAGAGCGTAAGTATACGTTTGAGCTCAATTTCCTGATTTTAGCAACTAGCTGAACTACTTTGGTGTAAAATAAACATAAAACATGTAAGAGTGATATATTCGGCTTTGCCTAATCTTGGATACCCTTCACCAATGGTGTTCCAAAAGTAAAGTACAACATCGTAAGAATATATTGATAATTATATAGTTTCTGTTTACTGACTTAGTTGAGCCCCACACAAATGCTTAATATGTATATTAATTTTCTTTTGTTCATACTAAATGTAATTTCTAGCAATATTTGGTTATACTAGTAAAAGGTGGCGCAAAAGTAATCCTCATATCAGAAAATGCTCTAAATTTTGCGATTGGCCCCTAATGTCAATTCTGTTTTGACATTTGTGTAGTAAGCACTTGCAAAATACACGTTAATAAACAATGTTACTCTACGCTGCTCCAGAACGCGGAATATTGGTGACTATTTATTTGAACAATAATCGGTAGGTTACTTTGGGACAACGTGAATTTCGTCGCAGATTTCCTGGCCGTCCAACGCCTACTGGTGAAATACTGCTACGTTTAGCCGCTCGCCTAGAAGAGACTGGCACAACACGAGATGCTGCCAGGCGTGGCAGACCCCGGAGTCGCCGTTCTTAGAGAATATTGCTGCTGTAGCCGAGGATGTCATGGAAGCGCCGTCGACATCGACCAGCCGACGTGCCACGCAAATGGGTATAAGTCGACGGTCTTTGCAGCGAATTTTGGTAAAAGATTTGAAGATGTTTCCGCACATAGTCCAGACGGTGCATCAGCTGTTAGCTGCTGACCGCCAATCGCGTCTAACATACGCTCAAGCCATCCTTAATCACCACCAAGAGGAAGATGATTTTTCATCAAAAATAATCATGAGTGATGAGGCCCATTTCCATCTTAGCGGGTACGTAAATAAGCAAAATTTACGTGAAAATCCGCGTGTAACCCACGAAGAGCCACTACATCCGCTCAAAGTCACTGTATGGTGTGCTGTTTTCGCTGGAGGAGTCATCGGACCTTTTTTCTTCGAAGACGTAGCGGGTCAAACGGTTACTGTGAATGGTGAGCGCTACAGAGCAATGATTAACGAGTTCCGTTTGCCGCAACTAGATGAATTGCCCGATATGCTGAAGGATGCATTTCCCGGGCGCCTAATCTTCCGTTTTGGCGATTTGCACTGGCCAGCAAGATCGCCTGATTTTACCGCTGCAGACTTCTTTTTGTGAGGCTTTTTGAAGTCGCGTCCGTCCGTCAAGAATGTGAGGAACTATCGCCGGAAGTTTTGGCCAAAGTGATGGAAAATGCCATAAAAAGGGCTCAAATGACAATCAACTATGACGTCGGCCATTTGCATGACATATATTCTCGACTTGATGTAAAATAATAAAAGACCTAATAAAAATAATCCACAAGAAGAATCAAAGTCTTTCATTTTTTTTAAATTACAGCCAAAAAACATCGGAAGGTTATTTATGCAGTGTATTGTATGCAAAGAATCTTTAAAATTAAGAGTCGGAGAACGTTATGGACCCAAAGGTTAGGTTAGGCAGGTGGCTGATGTCTAAGGCAGCGTCACTTGGATTCTATAGTGATATGTGTCTATTTTACGAACATTTAATAAAGTTCGATAGACCAGATAAACCATGCAGAAAAGATGCTTCAAAATGTAGATGCCCTTAGACTTGAAAGAGCACATCGATTTGATGAAGATTAAGTATTCTGGCATGCAACCCAAAAACACAGTGCCCAGTGTGGGTTGTGTACTTTAATTCATACGAATTATCCAACTATTAAAGGTTAATGATTAGTTATGTAAAACTCTGAAGTTAGCGGACTGATTTAGGTCAAAGTTTTAACAATGATTGTCAATGTATACAAGCCTCAGAATTATAAGGTATACACTCTTAGTTTTAGATATATAGCTTTTAAATGAATGGATATCAGCTTTGGCGGAAAATTTATTAAAGATTTACTTATTAATCTGAAGTTAGTTAACTTATTAAGATGAATACTTCAACAATAATATTTGGGATGCATTGTTCTTTCGATCTGTCCGATGGATATGTGGAAAGTTTCGCTCTATTTCTTTGTGCAATTATAATGTGATTTAATTTATCAGCATTAAAGTGATTCCCGGTCGGGGTTATATGGGAGATAACAGTAAATGTGAACCGAGCTCGCCCATTTGCAAAGCCGAACTTTTCAAGAGATCGCCCTGAATAACGATATTGTACAACGTCTTTATACTAAATGTCATCATCGTATCTATTATAATAAATACGATGATGATATTTAGTATAAAGATAATTATAATTTGTCATTTATAAGCTACTAAGAGATTGCCTTAGGCGAAGTTATACGGGAGCAATTGTCAAACGTGAACGGATTTCTCCCAATTGCAATTAAAAAATTTTAATTTTCGTTGATATGTGAGATACATATATACATATGTAGGTTTTGAACTGATATCATGTACTTAGCTGCATTTTTGTACTTCCTAGGAAGATTACCTATAATTTGATATATAATACATTCTCAAATATTATCATAATGTTCGAAAGTCAGACACAAAATTAAGATAAATACATTTTACACAAAATTTTAGGATATCGTCCTACCCTGAATTTCATCGTTGTCGATCACCTAAATATCGAACACCTAAATATCGCTTAAACACTAAATTATATCTACCAAAAATTACCGAGTGCATCAGAATTTAGGTAATCCCATGCGTAGAACGCTATTAAATTTGATCAAAATAAACATCTAAAATATCGACAAAACAGAGCTCCAAAAACTTGACTACAAGAGAAAAAAGGACAGGTAGACAGACTTCGCGAAATCGATTCTTCTGCCGATTCTGAGTCGATCGGTACAATTTGAATGGTATTCATAATCAGATTTGTAAAGTTTATACATCAGATTTTAGGAAATCCTCCCACAAAGAACGCTGTCAAATTTCATCACAATCGGTCCATAAACACCTGAGATATCGCTGAAACAATACTTACAAAATGTAAACAAAATTTCTTAGACACGTACTTTGGTTGTTTATGTTGCCGTTGTTTATGGACCGCTTTTGATAAAATTTAATAATGTGCTTGGCGGGGGAATTTCCTAAAATCTAATATAAAATTTATGTATGTCCGTGCCCCAGGAGGATGGTTTTTCCTATTTCTGCATTTCAATTTTTCAACAAACATTCTCTAACGCGTACTTTGGGCAATTTGCGATACATCAAATTTAGTGTTTTGGCGGTATCTCAGTTGTTTATGGACCGATTTTGATAAAATTTTACAGGGTGTTTTGGGGAACCATTTCCTACAATCTGATATATAATATATTATCACATGTACACCAGGAGTATCTTTTTTCTCTTGTTATTTAAAAGTGTGTTTCAATCAAAAATTTTAAAATTTTCGTCTAATTTTTGGTATTTTTTAATGAAATTTAATAGCGTTCATTGCTATTTCCTAAAAACTGATATATAGCTTATGTAGGTCCATCCTCCAGGGCTTCAGAAACTTGATTTCAACAGACAGACGGACAGACAGACAGACCGACAGACGGACATCGCTTAATCGATTTTCCTCCCGATTCTGAGTCGATCGGTATAATTTGAATGAGGTCTACGATCACTAA
The DNA here is from genome assembly GCA_933228675.1 of Stomorhina lunata. Lineage (NCBI taxonomy): Eukaryota > Metazoa > Arthropoda > Insecta > Diptera > Rhiniidae > Stomorhina > Stomorhina lunata. The sequence goes on along the minus strand of OW121741.1, from coordinate 63,922,918 downwards.
TAAAAAAATTACAAACGGAATCACAAACTTATAATACCCTTTCACCTATTGGTGAAGGGTATAAAAATAATTTTTATTATGCAAATATACATACTATATATGTATGTACATTAGGGTGCACCTCATTTTACAAAAGTGCGAAATTGAAATGATCTACATTACTTAAAAACATTTGCAATTTTTTTTTTAATTTTATAAGGGGAACACGTGCCACATCCGCCCCCAAAATGTTAAACTTTTTTGTACGGGAAAAAATAAGAGTACTTTCGATTTAGTCCAAATTTTAACCACAAGTATCAAATTATTTAAAAAAATTTACTAGGAAAGAACTAAAGCAGCTTTTTTTAAGAAGTAGTTTCAAAGTTATTGCAATTGAAAATGCGTGTCCTTAACGACACGCCTAAGTATATGCAGCCAAATTGGATATGCAAATTTCAAAGTAAGATATCATTTACAATTCTATGACCTGTAAGTACTAAGTAGTCGAGTTTTGTTAAAATATAACCGAATTTACCTGGTTTTTTTCATATTGGAAAATCATACTTTTTTCTTAGGCCGGTTTCGAAAATCATTTTTTTATTTTTTGAAGATTTTGTTCAACAAATATTGCAAATGAAAAATTAGCTTGATGACTTAAAATAAAGCTACTTTAGTTCTCTTTTATATCCCAGTTAATTATTTAAATAATTTAATTCTAATTGGTTAAAATTTGGGAAAAACCGAAAATACTCCCATTGCATAAGCAGAACACTTTAAGTTCTCCTTACGCTATTTTGAAAAAAATGTGCACAGCATTGTTTTGTGTTACATACAATATTTCTAGGAGGAGTTACAGCTCAATTTTGCTCTTTCGTAAAATAAGGTGGACCCTAAACTACACGAATAGGAGAAAAAATATGTAACTTACTTACTATGGAAAAAGAACCTTTTGTTAAAAAAAAGTAGAAAAGAACCTTTTGTTTAGCAAAACTTTTTTAATGCCCATTTAATTACTAAAATAAAAAAAATTATCATGGTTTTTCAATTGTTTTTAAAAGGTTTCAACCTAAATATTACAAAAATAAAATAAAACGAAAAAACCTTTTGTCCTGCGGCTCCACAATTATTGTTTTATAAAAAAATTTCAACGATGTTTACAAATTTTGTGATTTTTTGTGTATAAATTTACATTGTTCATTTTGGGGACTTAGAACTAAATTCGTAATAGACGAATTTAGAGGGTAGATGACGGAAGTTGCCGTTTGATTAGTTATCTTCAAGAGAAGGAACTTCTTTGGGTAGGTGACGGGTAGTTGTCACTTAATTTCCTTCATATAAAGGATCTTTCTTAATGAGTATTTTTGTATTAATTAAGCTTTATTGAACTGAACAAGGAACTGAGTATTAATTATTGTGTTTTTGCTGAACCGGTCTAGTTAAAATCCAACCAATCTCAGTCTCTTGAGCTATTAATGTGTTATCAAAATATTTTTTCTTGTGTCAGATTTCAATATCTGTGGGTAAAAATCGCTGCCAATTAATAAGTCGATTGGTCGATTTTCATAAAAGTTTTGGTTAGCTAGCTCAATGTCATCCAATTCTTTAAATTTATTCAGAAAATTGGTTGCGGGTAAAGTTTGAGTGGGTAAAGGGTTTTGACAACCGTTGCATTTATATTAATTTCATATCTGCTTTGGGTATTTGAGCGTAAAGAAATCTCACATAGTTGATTTGAGTGTCCAGAAACAGCATTATTTAATCCAGATATTTTTAGTTTACTTTTAAATCTTTCAGAAATAAATAAAACATCCGACGCTGGGTCAATTAGCGCTCTGTCTCTGAAACTGAAAAAAAGATGTCAGCCAGAAAAGAAAAAAGGCGGGAGGAACGGAAGGGAATAGGTGGGGATAGAAGAAGAAATTTTGGAAAAAGGGTCACTTGAGGGAATTATGTGAAAAAGAAGTGATGTGAAGTGAATAAAATAAAATAAGGAAGTGGCATGTTTTTTTTCTTTTCATTTTTAATTACTTTTTTAAAATATATTTTATTTATTAAATTTAATTTTATAAAAAAACAATAAATAAAACACACACACACAATAATAACAAAATAACACTTATTTCAAACAAATAAAGCACACATCACACAATAAAACACACACCTCACAATTAATTTAATAAAACACATACCACACAATTAAAACTCAAATAATACAACACACACATTTAGACAATTCATCAGAATTTACAAAAATATTAAAAATACAAAAAAATAACTACTACAATACAAAAATAAATAAAAGAAAATTACACAAAAAAAAAAAACATCCATAAACAAAATTATTAAAAAAAAACAGTTCCTGGAAGTTAAGTGCCGAGGAGTGATAGAGATCGCCCCCTGAGACCTTAACAAAAAAAAATATAAAATAAAAACAAGAAGCCGTTTTTATAGTATTTTGTGAGGGACGCGGTGAGAGCCCTTAACAGAACGTATATCGGGACCGATCTACGGGTATTTTGTTTTTTTTTTTTTTGACAAAGCAAAAGTGCTTAGTACGGCGAACTGCTCTTAACTTGTTTTTATTTATGTACGAAAGACCTTGACTAAAACTAAATCGAGCTATATGATGGAATAAACGGTAAAATGGAGTAAAACAAACAGTTAAGTGAGCTAAATTAATAAGTAAGGGTAGATGTAGGGGCAGTTCCTAATAATTAGATCAAGGAACTGCCATGGAAGAGGGTGGGCAGGCCAAGCAGCGTAACACCAGCTGCAAAGCCAACGAAGTAGAATGTTGCGATGTCCATGGACTAGCACATTTCCCCCATTTCAATAGATAGGAATTGAGGATTGGCATTTGGCCTCAAAAACTTTTTGATCAGCGACTTGTGGATGACTGATTTGGTGAACCGCACGCCCTCTACGGGCTTAGCCAGGCAAAGATCACCATGCCAAGCGTTGCCAGTCAGTCCTCCACCGAGTACGCCTCAAGAGTCGTTGACAAAAATGACGCCCAACGTGGGGCCCGAATATCGGGTTTCCATATATCCATAGTTAAATATATTACTATTTACTTGTCATTAAATAAGGTAAGCAAATCCAGCGTAAGTCATACTGATCAAGATCATTCAAGGTCAATCAGTATTTGCGACGCTGGAATTGTTAATCTTATTGAATGAGAAATAGAGAGGCCTGCTATTGGTCTTTAATCTAGAAATTTTGTAAGTCTCATTATCTGAGAATTAATATTCTTATAATGACAGCGACAAAGTTCTAGAAAAAAGAGCAACAAGCAGGATATACATAAACATTAAAATCTAAATCAATAGCCCAAAGGCAAAGTATTTAAAACTTTAATTTTCAGCGGATAAGTCGTGAAATAAAGATGTAATGGCTTATTCCACAGTCGATCCGTTGAAAGTTTTAGTTTTGAACAACTTTGTCTACCAGCTTTCCCCATTCCAATTCTCAATTTCTATTACAAAATTTAAATTTTTTTTAAATAGATCCATGGCTGTCGTCAATGGTTCTATTTTCTTGGTTCTACCCTTACTAATGATTAATGCTCACTTATAATAAAGTAAATAAAAAAGAATAATTTTAAAAATATATTTTTATAATATACATATATATAAACATTATTAATACATTTGTTTTTCAGCTTGACTTGAAGTTTTGTGATAAGTATTATAAAAACAAAAAAAGGAATTTTCATAGGCGTAGATATATTAGCATGGTAGAAACTAGGACAAGTAAGATGGAAGGCGATTCCGCTTCTTCTTCCTCTAGGCCTATCCTAGGAAGGGTTCCTTCCAGCATAACAGCAACAACATCCGCAACAACAACCTCAACAATAGCACCGATTATGGCAAATATAGCGAATCCTGATACACAGTCTTTGGACCAGATCCCACTGCTTGACACTAGCATCAGCTCTCCTAGCTACAGCAGCTTAACAGCCCAAAATGTCCGACAAGAGTTTCGGAATCAGGCTAATTCCAATGCTCAGCCAACACACCCACTTTCGGAGCCAAATATCCAAAATATAAATGACTTAACAGTGGGAATGAGACAAGTGGAAATGCTGCGCACCATGGAAGAGAGGCTAAGAGAGTTAGTACCTTAAATAGTGGCCGAAAGTATCAGGTCACTGTCAAGAGCCTCGAGTAATCTCATGCCACCACTGCAACCAGCGCCTGATTTCAACAGGTCACAACAGCCTCAACACGCTACATATCAGCATCGGCAATCGTTTATACAGCCACAACAACCAGCACCAATACCACCGTTTCTACCGCCAAATCAACAAACTACGACTCCTCATCACGACCCTCATAGATCACAATTCAGCCACAATACCTCTTATGGCCCCGGACGCAGTAGCACATTTCATCACGAAGCGCCACCACAACATTATTACTCATCCACCAGCTCGCACTTACTAGGAAGCTTGGGTTAGATAAATGGGGCGTTAATTTTGACGGTTCGTCGAAATCAATGGGGGCCCAGGAATTTGTGTTTAGAGTGGAGGAGATGCGTAAAGATTACGGGGACAGCTGGCAGGAGGTGTTATGCCAATTTCACCAATTATTGTCGGGAGAAGCATTGGAGTGGTACTGGATGCAACGACGACATCAGCCATCAGTCGATTCAACAGCGACATGGAGATCCATCGGCAAATTATGGACCGTCGCCAACAGTCTCAAGAACTATTTGAAGACTTTTATAATGTCGTCCTAAGGTTGAGAAGCCAACAGACTAGCCCGATTTCCGAAACCGAAATAATTGACATCATGAAAGTCAACCTTAAGAGTTCGATGGCACAACTGGTTTTTCCCATCAGGATGTTCAGCTTAAGCCATTTTCGTGCAGAATGTAAAAAGGCTGAGTCGCTTCTGCAGACCCAGCGACAGTCATATGGCCAACGGTTCGCTCCCATAGTGCAAGAGCTTTATGGCGATTACGGTGAACAGGTAGTGCCGGAAGTCGAGGTGGAAGCAATTAACAGCACTGCAAAATATATCTGCTGGAATTGCAGACAACCGGGTCATGGATTCATGGAGTGTCCATCGAGGAGGTTGTTCTGTTTCAAATGCGGGATGGACAACACCGTGACCCCAAAATGCCCACGCTGTTCGGGAAACCGGAGGTCGGACCCGTCTGCTGGGGAACCAAGTCCGAAACCTGCAGCCCAGTAAACGAACTGGAGGATTTTAATGACCTAGAGGAAAAGAAGAATAAACGGGTCGTTAAAATCTTAATTAATAATAAAGTTAGGATTAGTGGAAAGACAGGAGAGCTAAAGGTTAGGAAAATTAAACCATTGCATGTTAGAATAAAGGATTATGAAATAGCTAGGGAAAGAATTTTTGGTAAAACGCGGATTGATAAAACTAGGGAAAGGTATAGAAAACGAAAAGAGCTTAGGCGTGAGGTCGCTAACGTATCCTTATACGAAGGCGACGACGCCCGATTGTATACCCGTATCTCTATCAACGGGGTAGAGATCGAGGGTCTTTTGGATAGTGGTGCGACAGTAGCAGTCCTCGGCGAAGGGTGTTACGATGTCGTGAAGAAGGCGCGAGCTATGGTTCACAGTTTTCCTTCAACAGTGAAAACTGCAGACGGTAGGTCCCATAAAATTCAAGGCCGGTTCAAAGCTAACATTAAATATAATAGAGTAGAAAGGGAAATAACCTTCTACCTGGTACCAACCTTGAAGAGATCGCTCTTCCTGGGTGTCGACTTCATGAAAGCGTTTCGTTTGATAGTTAATTTAGATAGCGTGACCTCAAATGATATGCTTTGGAGTGAGGAATCGGGTGAAAATCGGAAGAATCCTTCAATGCATATACTTTGTGATCAAGATAGAAAGTTGTTAGAAGCTATTATCGCTAGGTTTCCTTCGTTTGTGGAAAAAGGACTTGGGAAAACGGACCTAGAGACACACATTATAGATACGCAAGATGCAGCGCCTGTAAAACAGAGACACTACCCAGTGTCTCCTGCTATGCAAAGACTTATGTATGAGGAATTGGATAGAATGCTTGCTATGGGAGTTATTGAGACTAGTCAAAGCCCCAGGAATAATCCAGTGACGCTAGTGCGCAAAGGTACCAAAAACAGGCTTTATTTAGACGCAGAAAACTCAATGCTCTCACAGTCAAGGACGCCTATTCACTTCCACATATAGAAGGATTGCTTAGCAGACTGGGTGACACGCACTACATATTTAGTGTGGATTTGAAAGATGCTTTCTGGCAAATCCCACTGGATATACAGAGCAGTGAGAAAACTGCTTTTACAGTACCGGGGAGACCACTTTATCACTTCACAGTCATGCCTTTTGGGTTGAGTAATGCGGCCCAAAGGTTATGTCGGTTAATGGATAAAGTGATCCCTTCCGACTTGCGAGATCGAGTGTTTGTGTATCTAGACGATCTTCTCATAGTTACGCCCGACTACCACACCCACCTAGAGATACATGAGCGGGTAGCTGAACTTCTTTCTAAAGATAAATTAACTATCAACGTGGAAAAATCCAAATTTTGTTTTAAGGAACTTCAATATTTAGGATATATTGTTGGAGGCGGTATGCTAAAACCTGACCCTGATGCTAAAACCTGCTGATGTGTAAATGGAGTTGATGCCCTTCACTATAATAACTGATCACTCGAGTCTTAAGTGACTTATGTCCAACAAGGAGCTCAGTGGAAGGCTAGCACGATGGAGCCTACTACTTCAATCCTATACTTTCAATATTGAACATCGCCAAGGGAGCAAAAATATAGTACCAGACACTCTCTCGCTACAACATGGAGGAAATTGTTGTTGACGTCAGGCGACTCATTGACCTAGAATCGCCTGCTTTTTCTTCTGAAGAGTACCTGGAACTAATAAACGAAATAAAAGAAAATGAGTCATGTGCCGGATGTAAAAGTTAAAGATAACTTTGTATATAAGCGTACCGTTCATTATGCTGGCGACGAATGTTCCGAAGATTTTTCATGGAAACTCTGGGTGCCTTCAACATTAAAAGAAGAGCTCATTGAAAAAGCCCATGTTCCTCCAATTTCCGGTCATGGAGGTTTTCATAAGACACTAAAACGGTTACGCTAGTACTTTTTCTGGCCAAACATGACCAAGCATGTCCAAGAATATGTGAAGAAATGCGAGGTTTGTAAAGAGAGCAAAAGCTCAAACCAAGTCCTACGACCGCCAATGGCTGAAAATGTCATCGACATTGTCAGACCCTTCCAGAAAGTCTACATCGACTTTCTGGGACCATATGTGCGCTCAAAAGCGGGAAATTGTTTTATATTTATCGTTCTTGACCATTTCTCTAAATTTGTGTTGCTAAAAGCTATGGCCAATGCGAACAACAAAAATGTGGTACGATTTATGGTAACAGAAGTTTTCCACAAATTCGGAGTGCCAGAAATAATTCTCTCCGGTAATGGCAGTCAATTTGTGTCAAAAGAATTTAAAGAAATGGTTGAGAGTTTTGGAGTAATACATATGAAAACGGCAATCTATTCGCCCCAAGCAAATGCATCGGAGAGAGTCAACCAATCGATTCTGGCAGCAATTAGATCTTATCTGAAGGATGACCAGAGAGATTGGAATAACCATCTCTCAGAGATTGAGTGTGCTCTTAGGTCATCAGTGCACACATCGATTGGTATGACTACCTACTTTGCTTTGTTTGGGTCAAATGTGATTACACATGGGAGCGTATATAAATTGGCGAGAAAACTCGAGCTTATGGAAGATACTGAGTCGATTTTCTAACCGAAATCTATAAAACATGACCTTATCCGAAATAAAATCTGGGAAAACTTATCTAAAAGCTATGCTATAAGAGCAAAGCAAAAAACAAACGAGCACGCAAAGTTCAATTCAAACCGGGTCAAGAAGTGTATTGGCGCAATTTCGCTCTCAGTGACTCCAGTAAGCTATATAAAGCGAAAATGGGAAAGAAGTTTCTTAAATGTCGTATCGTTCGTCCGGTCAGGAACTGTTACTACGAGCTAGAAGACCTGCAGGGAAAAACAATTGGAGTGTACCACGCGAAGGACATAAAACAATAAGTTTTAATCTTTTTCTATATTTGTCCGAGTTTTTCTACCGTCGGTTTCAATAAATGATGTTCTTAGTTTATTTCATATCCCATTCTACGTTTATGGCTAATATTCTTAATACTTTCAACATACTCCCTGTAGTCGCTTCCTACGACAGTTTTTCTCTTAGTTTTTTTTAATAATAATTTTTTCTTTTTAGTTCTTTTTGATCTCATTAGTTCGTAGTATAGTGAATTTTAGGGTCTTTTAATTTTTGTATTATATAGTAAAAGTTTTCTTTATTAGCAAATAATCTTTTAAAATTAGTTAGTATACATATAATTAATATAGATAGTGAATTAATAAAAGTTACTTGAATAAATAAGGAGGATTTATAGATAGTAAGGCAAGATAATAAAAACGAATTCAAATTAATTAAAATTAACAGTTAATAGGGAAAATTCTTATAAACTGATTTAGGTTTTAGAATCTTTCAATTCTAAGTTCCTAAGATGATTTTCTTTGCGAACCTAATCGAAAATAAGTTGATTTTTTATTTTTTTTTTTTTTGTTTGTGAACAGAATTTAACTAAAGCTAAAATTTAAACTTTCAGTCTATACTTAGTATCTGGATTAACTCGTCAATATTATCTATAGTAATTACAATGGGTACTTTGACTTTTTGCCTGACCAGTAGCCAACGTTTTATAGTAAGTTACTTTTTGTAACTGCTATCAAACTATTGGTGCATCTCCTTTAAACGCTTCAGGGGAACTATGCCATTAGAAAACTGGGAGATATTAGACACCTAGAGTGATATCAAGTACCTAAAACGAATTTACAGCAAGTCAATACTATAGTGTCAAAGTCTCTACATCGATATTTCAAGAATATACAGTCAACTGTAATTGAATAGCGTAAGACCGACAAGTTATATCCAGATAACTGCGTTAGATTGTAAAAAAGGCTTTTATAAGTTTAAAAGAAAACTTAAACTTATAAAAATTTATTAATAAAACGGTCGAAAACCAATTGAAGAATTAATGAATAATAAAATTATAAATAAATAAATAAACCATAATAAAATAATTAATAAATAAATAAATAAATGTACTCACCTTATCACCGAATTGTCTGCGCAGTCTAAGAAGGCAGCATACAGTATTCTGCCGTCATGAGGTAGACATAGGTCAGAAGTCTTTAAAGAAAATATAAATTATTAGAAATATAGCAGCAAAATATTTTTGAAAATTTTTACTTACCATTTACTTGGTTTAAGTGTTAGAGGAATAATTGTACAAGCTTTCCAATAGTGTTCTCCGTTTATAAAAATTTGAGGGAACCTGAAAAAAAGGGTAGAGATAATTAGTGTTTCAAATAAAACTTAGGAGAATTACATCAATTTTGGGTTAGAACTTTTGGGATCTGGCGTTATCGTTATCGGGAAAAATTTACTGGCAGAAAAAAAAAACAATTGTTGGGTGGGGGCAGAAGGCTATTAGTGGCGCTGTATCTCGCAATTCATCGCGTCATCAATTTACCAACATGGCCTAGCTCTATGCACAATCTGAACAATAATGTTACACCTGCAAATTCCACCGCTGTGGTCCCAGCTTCTAGGCCAAACATCAACAGGATTTGGGAAAGCGCATGAAACAAATAACTTCTGTAACGTTCAATTAAATGCTTTAAACACAATTACTATTTAAATAAATTAGAGAAATATAAAAACCAAAGAAGCCTTAAATCAACGTGTTCAACAAGTAGTGAATTAACGAATGAATCCATATCGTCAGGTTCAGAAGAAGAAAGCAGCAATAGAATATAAATACATACACCAACAACCTGAACAACACCTAGAACCGCAGCAGCGGCCGTATGAGAAGTAATTTATTAAATATATTAACATGGCAGGTCAAAAGTTTCAATATGATGAAAGTGGGGGAACATTTTACTATTTCCTATTATCATTCCTGGCATTGGTACTAATTCCAACTACCATATATTATTGGCCCCGCAAAAAGAAAGAAGATCTTCAAAATGTAAAGGGGGAATGCCAGTGTCCAGATTGTATAAAGAAAAAAAGCTATTTTATCAACAACTGAACCATATCGTGCAGTAAAAAAAAATTTTAGCATACAGATGGCGCTAGTCCTTAGTTAGGTTCTTTTGACATTCTTAGCCTACCGTGTTTCACAGTTTGATTATGAAATGGCTAGTTTTGACCCATTCGAAATTTCAGGTGTTGGTATGAGTTACAATACGATTGGACGTGGTAACTTCAACTTGGGTGATAATCCTAATTACAATGGACCATCAACGCAACAAAATAATAACTCCATTCCAACAAAGAAATTTTAATCAACGTAATAATCAGCTAAATCAAAATAATCAGCGTAATAATTCTAATAACAGCAATAATCAACAGCGCATTTCTTTACCCTTCACAAACAATCGGAGTGACAACATGCAAATGTTCATTATTTCAACTTAACACAGATTACGGCGAAGACGATTCTAATTGTCCTAATTTCGCGATATACTCACATGAATCCCAACAAGTTGCTAAAGAGGACACCTATCCAGTCAGTACAACCGAAGGAACTGCAAATACAGCCAATGTGGCTAAGGAAGACGTAGTCCACCACCAAGGTCACCAATTTCACGTTCGCATTCTCGATCTAGGTCTCGTAACAGACGTCTAAGTATAAGTTTATCACCATCACCATCTTTTAACCGTAGAGGTTCTGGGTCACCATCACGACGAGCTAGTCAATTTAGCCCAGCACGTAGGAGGTCTGTTTCAGTTGGTAAGAACCCCTCCTTTCAGACAACGATCTCGTACTCCTTTGCGTGCAATAAGATCTCGCTCTATGTCACCAGTTGCAGAACAACGAATGAATGGACGAAAAGTGATGCGTCGCTTAAGAGGTTTGTCACCTAGAGCACTTAGTAGAGAAAGAATGCGACCACGTTCAGTTTCAATGTCTCCGCGATACTCACCGCGCTTGAGTAGGTGTCGTTCAAAAAGTCCTAGACCGAAGGGTAAGAGGAATAAAAACAAGGAATCTCACAAGAAGAGATCAAAGAGAAGAATGGCTACACTAAGTCCATCGCCCAACAGAAGAATTACTCGACAACAAGATCCGTTTGAGATCGAAAAACCACCTAAAAAGAAAAGACGTCGATCTCCGCGAACTAAATAACCAATTCGCGAAGACCACGGATGGGCACCATCACCCAGCCCCCATCCACAGGCAATGGCGAAAAATTATGATTACCACACGGATAAAAATGTGTCATGGACACCACGAATGCAATGACCTATAACATGGACTATTCCGTTCGAACAATGTAAGAACTGTTTTGCCCTCGACAAGGAAAGATAAGAACAAACGCAATAAAAAAAAGGAAGAGAATGAAAAACGCCGCGATGGCCGTAAGGAAAAGAAACGTAAACGACGCACAGAAGCTCCAGACGCTGCCCTTTCAAAAGAAGTATTCGCATCCAGTAATAATATTCTTATAAGTGTAAGCTTTAACAAAGATGCCACATCAAGTCAGCAGCATGACCAACAAACCATTGTTACTTTACCATCCAATCATGAGGATTTGCTGTCGAATAGAAGATCAATGGGACGAGTTGTTAATGCGATTGGTAACTCGAAAAAAAAACGTAAAAAACTTGATACCAAACCAGTGGTCATCATTGATTTAGAGCGTTCACCTTTCCAAGTAGAACTAGAACCAACAGATGTTATCGTACTTACCGATAGTGAAGAAGCATTAGAGCACGATTCGCGTGAACACAGGCGTGATCGTCGCCGTAGTGAATCTTGCCCCAGAGATGGGGATGCAGAAACACATCACAGTTAAAGATCTGGAGCCAGCGGCGGACAAAGAGGAGAGAAATCTCCGGAACGTTTAGATACTATACACGAAGAGTCATATGATTTAACGCAAACCGGTGGGCCTAAGATGCCTCCAATCGTTAAATTTAATATACCATCATCATCTTCTTCATCGCTCTTACCAACATCATCATCAATAGCAGTAACAACAACATCGCCATTATCTGCAAAATAAAAAAAAATGTTAGATGAATTAAATTTTTTATTAATAGTAAGTTTTCTTACCTTTACCCAAATGCTTTTACGAATTACACGCGGCTCTTCGTTACTTTTCCCACGCGTTGTCAGAAAAGAAAAAGGCGGGAAAAACGGAGGGGAATAAGGTAGGGATAGAAGAAGAAATTTTGGAAAAAGGGTCACTTGAGGGAATTATGTGAAAAAGGAGTGATGTGAAGTGAATAAAATAAAGAAGTGGCATGTTTTTTTTCTTTTCATTTTTAATTACTTTTTTTAAATATATTTTATTTATTAAATTTAATTTTATAAAAAAACAACACTTATTTCAAACAAATAAAGCACACACCACAAATAAAACACACACCTCATAATTAATTTAATAAAACACATACCACACAATTAAAACTCAAATAATACAACACACACATTTAGACAATTCACCAGAATTTACAGAAATATTAAAAATACAAAAAATAATTACTACAATACAAAAATAAATAAAAGAAAATTACACAAAAAAAAAATCCATAAACATAATTGTCAAAAAAAAAAAAAAAAAACTGTTCCTGGAAGTTAAGTGCCGAGGAGTGATAGAGATCGCCCCCTGGTCCCATCAAAAAAAAAAAAAAAAACAAACGTTTATCGGGACCGATCTACGGGTATTTTGTTTTTTTTTTTTTTGATAAAGCAAAAGTGCTTAGTACGGCGAACCGCTCTTGACTTGTTTTTATTTATGTACGAAAGACCTTGACTAAAACTAAATCGAGCTATATGATGGAATAAACGGTAAAGTGGAGTAAAACAAACAGGTAAGTGAGCTAAATTAATAAGTAAGGGTAGATGTAGGGGCAGTTCCTAATAATTAGGCTAAGGAACTGCCATGGAACTTTTTGATCAGCGACTTGTGGATGACTGATTTGGTGAACCGCACGCCCTCTACCGGCTTAGCCAGGCAAAGATCACCATGCCAAGCTTTGCCAGTCAGTCCTCCACCGAGTACGCCTCAAGAGTCGTTGACAGCTCTTACCGGGTATAGTTTTCCATTAGATTTAACATTTAAATTCGCTGTTCCTAATAACTTCATTCTATCATTTAAACCTGATGTTTTTGATCGGGTTTGGGTTCAAAACGATTGTATTGTGTTATTTGGGTTTGGGTTTACAGTTGTATGCAGTAGGTTTGGTTTACAGTATGTAGGCCACCACAATATCAATACGTAAATGTGATATGACAATCTTCAATCACGTGACTGCAAACAATTGGAGCATATGACATTTTTATTCACAAAATCCAGCCTTTCATCTATTCCGAAGGAAGAAAATGATGGACATTCTCTGAGTGTGTGATTGTTTTTGCAGAGTTTGCAAATGGAACCATTGGTTTTATTTTGGGTACGGTACTCTTGTGTTTCTGTTTGGTCTTGGGTAGAGTCGATATCTTTATTATTTGTATAATGAAACGTGGCCTCGTGTGCTAAATTGTGGTTTATTATTTTCAAAATGCTTTGGTTTAGCGTTAATGGTAGCAGTAAAATACTGTTACGTTTTTCCTTTAAAAACGTGGATGGAATTCTTTTTGCAAACAACCGTAATCAAATTAATTAAAACTAAAGTGTAGTTTTTCAAAGTAACGTTTTATTAACTTTAGAATCACTTAGACACACTTTCACAAAAACACTGTTTCTCTTATACGCGTTTGAAATAAAACTGTTCCACAATACTCGCCCATTGGCCTTATATAGTAGAGAAGAGAGTTTCTAGCAATTTCTGCAGACGTAAACAAAGAGCTACTGTAGTTGATTACACTAACAATGTGGCTTACGAAAGTTCATGTGTGTTCCACTACATTCTCACATGATCAAGAACACACTCACACAAACAGTGTACAAACAGATTATCTGAAGTTAACAGTAACAGAGAGAGAGAGAGAGAGAATGTAGATAAAAGAGAAACATGTTGCTATGCTCTTTACTGTACATAAGAGAAACATGTTGCTCTGCTTATTTGACATAAACAGAATAACAACAACACCAACAGAAACATCTAGAAAGCGAGGGGAAGAATTATAAGCAATGAGGACGGATAAGTTTAAAATTCGTCACAATACGTAAAATCATCCACAGACACCAATTCCTTAAATGTATTTTTTAAAAACAAATCTGGAATCATCCATGAAGGCATTTCTGCACAACCCGGTAGGGTTCTTTCAAATTCTCTTCGGGTTTCCTTGGGTAATTTTGTCAAACAGAGATATACAAATATAGGGTTCCAACTATCCATGTCATTCTCTAGAGAACTTAAACTTGCAATAGAACACTTCATCTTTCTCTGAAGTTTTTTTTATTGCAGCACTACATACAGTGCTTTAAAGGGTAAAGTTAAAAAGGGTTTTAAGTTGAGCATTAATTTGCATTCTTGTGTTCTCGTATTGGGATATTAAATAAATAAATTTCTTTGGCTTCACCGCATTTCTGTTTAAGATAAAAGAGTTTTTCAACTCCACTTAGTCGGGTATTATTACCATAAATGGCTTTGATAGGTCTCTAAAGGAGGTCCAATGTTTGAAATCTCCACTAAAAATAGGTATATCGACTGGGGGTAAATTAAAGGCTGCAGTATTGTTGGGTTGGGTATTTTGAGGCTCGGGTAAATTAGTTTGGGTTTTTTCCTGGGTACCTTTTTCTATCGCCTCATCTACAGAAATTGTGCAATTTCGGTAAAATTGTTTTGCAGTTTTCACTACATTAACAAGCCTTTCGAATTTAATGCTCTCAGCTTTTTCTTTATCATTTATATCTGGAGATTCTCTTATCTGCTTAAATTTGCCTTCAATACTTGACCATATTTCAAATAATTCTTGCTGTTTAAATTATAGTTCGGGTAAAGATTGGGTATTTATGGGTGAAGTGTGATAGAGTTCTTCAAAAGCACCTAAATCTAGCTGTACATATCGGATAAGATCAGCTGCCAAAGATTTTAATTCAGACATTTTGGGTTAAATTTAGTTATGGGTAAAATAAAAAAAAGTAGTACCAGCATTAAGTTCTGACAAGTTTTAATGTGTATTGGGCAGGTAATATAATACAATGTGTATTTTAAAATTATATATTTAAATAATTTTTGTTAAATCAAATTTAAGTTGCAAGTAGTCTAGCTTACCGACCTTGCTGGGGTGTAGGGTACAAACTTGTATATATGGGTGTATAGCTACGTTCAGACGTAGTCAGATCTTACAATATTGTCATATATATATATATATATATATATATCTATATATATAAAACTCTAACGTGACTGACTGACTGACTGACTGATTGACTGACTCATCATCGCACAGCCCAAACGGCTAAAGCTAGAGAGCTGAAATTTTGACAGCGGGTACCTTTTTCAAAGCATAGATCCACTAAGACGGGATTTTTTGAAATTCGGCCTCTAAGGGGGTAAAAAGGGGTAAAAAAGGGAAAAATTAGTAATGCTGTATCTCCGGAAGTAAACGTCATAGGCCCAAAATTGAAATTGCGTTGGGATCAGCTGCAAAAATAAGTAGACACGTGTTTGGTACTTTTTAGCAGATGGGACAAATAGGGGGTAAAAAGGGTAAAAATAAAATGTTGGTACTTTTTTAAACCCATGTGTATCTTTTGAACCAATCAACAGAGTAACAAAATTCAAAACGGAGCCGGTAAACAAGAAAAAAATATTAGACACATGTTTGGTACTTTTTTGATTCAGGGTTCAAAAAGGGGGAAAAGCGGGGAAAAAAATTTAGGGTAGGTCCATTTTTCTTTTTCTTTGTATTTGACTTGAACCAATAAAGCTACCAATAAAATTTAAAGGGAGGTCGACTGCCCAGTACAAAATATTAAATACGTGTTTGGTACTTTTTTCAATTAAAAGGGTAAAAAAGGGAAAAATCGGTAACATTATATCTCCTTAACCAACAGCGATAGAAGCGAAAATTAAATTGGCTTGAGATTAGCACTAAAAATTAAGGGACACGTGTTCGGTACTTTTTTGAAAATCGGCCGCCTAGCGGGCAAAACAGGGTAGAAAAGGGAGAAATTAGTAACATCATATCTCCGAAACCAACATAGACAGAAACAAAGTTGAAATTGGATTTGAATCGGCTAGGAAAATAAGGAGACACGTGCTTGGTACTTTTTTGGAAATGGCATTAATAAGGATAAAAAAGGGTAAAAACTATATTTTGGTACTTTTTTCAACTAATATGTATCTTTTGAACTAATAAACATAGAAACATAATTTATATCGCAACAGATAGATATTAAAAAACAATTAAATACGTATTTGGTACTTTTGCGATTAATGGGGTACAAAAGGGTAAAAAATGGAAAATATTTAAGGGTAGGTTTTTTGTTTTTAGCTATGGATATCTTTTAGGCTAATGAAGCCAGAAGTATAATTTATTGACTGGTCGATTGACAAAGAAAAAATAAAATACATTTTTGGTACTTTTTTAATTTTGGGGGTAAAAATATATCTTCTAAATCAAAAGTGATAGAAACAAAAACTAAATTAGTCTGAGATCAGCACTAAAAATTAAGGGACACGTATTCGGTACTTTTTTGAAATTCGACCTTTTAAAGGGTAAAACAGGGTAGAAAAGGGAGAAATTAGTAACATCATATCTCCGAAACTAACACCGATGCAAAGAAGTTTAAATTGGATTTGAATCGGATAAAAAAATAAATGGTCACGTATTTGGTACTATTTCAAAAATGGTACTAATAAGAATAAAAAATGGTAAAAACTATATTTTGGTACTTTTTTAACCCATATATATCTTTTGAACTAATAAACATAGAAATATAATTTATATCGCAACTGATAGGCATTAAAAAACTATTAAACACGTGTTTGGTACTTTTGCGATTAATGTGGGACGAAAGGGTAAAAAAAAAGGAAAATATTCAAGAGTAGGTTTTTTGCTTTTTAGCTAAGAATATCTTTTCGGCTAATGAAGCCAGAAGCATAATTTATTGGCTGGTAAATTGACACTGAAAAAAGTAAAATAAGTGTCTGGTACTTTGGGGGTAAAAATCGGTAAAAATATATCTTCTTAGCCAAAAGTGATAGAAACAACAACTAAATCGGTCTGAAATCGGCACTTTAAATTAAGGGACATGTATTCGGTACTTTTTTCTTTAATTCGGCCGTTTTGGGGTTAAAACAGGGAAAAAATGGGAAATATTAGTAACGTCATATCTCCGAAATTCAAAACGATAGGAATAGAGTTGAAATTTGCTTCGGATGGGCTGAAAAAAAACGAGAAACGTATTTGGTACTTTTTTGAATATGGTACTAATAAGGGTAAAAAAGGGCAAAAACTATATTTTGGTACTTTTTTGGAACCCATACGTATCTTTTGAAATAACAAACATAGAGAAACAGTAAACGTCACAATTGATAAGTAACAAAGAATTATTAGACACGTATTTGGTACTTTTACTATAATTGAGGCAAAAAAGATAAAAACTGGGAAATATTCAAGGGTAGGTTTTTAATTAATGAAGCCAGAACTATAATTTACAGACGGGTGGATTCATATTGAAAAAGTAAATTGAAAAAAATTGAAAAAGAAAATGGATAAATTAGTAACATCATATCTCCGAAATTTACATCGTTAGAAACAAAGTTGAAATTGGATTTGGATCATCTTGCAAAAAAAGGGGACACGAGTTTGGTACTTTTTTGGAAATGGAACTAATAAGGGAGAAAAAGGGAAAAAACTATATTTTGGTACTTTATTAACCCTATAAGTATCTCTTGAACTAATAAACATAAATACTCTATTTACATCACAATTGATAAAGACTAACAAAAATTAAGAAGCTGCTTCGCGCTTTAACGATAAATGAGGCACAAAAGAGTAAAAACTATGAATATTATTTAAACAAATAAAGCCAGAAGTATAATTTACAGACAGGTCTATTCACATTGCAGAAGTATAAGACAAGCGATTGATTCCTTTTTTTAATTGTTGGAGTAAAAAGGGGGAAAATCGATAACGTAATATCTCATAAATCAAAAGTGATAGAAACAAAGATTAAATTGGTCTATGATCAGCATTAAAAATTAAAGGACACGGGTTCGGTATTTTTTTTTTTTTAATTTGGCCGCTTATGGTTAAAACAGGCTAGAAAATGAATAAATCATATAATCGGCTAGAAAATGAAAGGGACATGTGTTCTGTACTTTTTTTGGAAATGGCACTAATAAGGGCAAAAAGGGTAAAAACTATATTTTTGTACTTTTTTTTTAACCCATACGTATCTTTTGAACTTATAAACATAAAGACTCACTTTATGCCACAATCAATAAGTATTAACAAAATATTAAACATGTGCTTGGTACTTTAACGATAAATGGGGTTCCAAAAGGTGAAAACGGGAAAATATTCATTTAAGCTAATGAAGTCAGAAGTATAAATTAGAGATGTGTCAATCAAAGGGGTAAAAAAGGGAAAAATCGATAACATTATATCTTCTAAACCTAATGGATGGAAACAAACGCTAAAATGGTCTAAGATCAGCCCTAAAAATTAAGGGACTTTTCAGTACTTTTTGCAAATTAAACAGTTTTGGGGTTAAAATAGGGTAGAAAATAAAAACATTAGTAAAGTTATATCTCTGATACTAATATCGACAGAAAAAAAATTTAAATTGGATTTAGATCGAATAGAAAAATAAAAAGTCATGTTTTTAGTAGGTACTTTTCGTAAATGAGCTAAAAATAGGGAATAAAAAGGATAAAAACTAAATTTTGGTACTTTTTTGACCCATATATAATTTTTGAATCAATTATTATAGAAACAAAATTTATACCGCAATCGAAAATAACAAAAACGGGTCAAAAATTTAAAGATAGGTTTTTTCCTTTTAAACTGTGCATGTTGTTTAAATCAATATAAAATAATAAATAAATCAATGATTTATGGACTGTTCTATTGACATTGAAGAAATATGCGACAGGTGTTTGGTATTTTTTTCAATTAACAAAAATGGAGTTATGATCGGCAATAAAAATATTAGGACATGTCTCCGGATTTTTTTTTTTTTAATCAAAAGCGACAAGAACAAGATTTAAATTGGGTTAGCAATCAAAATTGGGTCAGCTACAAAAATAAGGGAGGCGGGTGTAGTACTTTTTTTAAAATGTAGAGGGTAGGTACTTATTTTGTCCTATATGTATCTTAAGAACCAATAAGTATTTAATTTAATTTATATCGGAATTGATAAATAAGTGAAAAAGTTATTTTGGTAAATTTTGTAACTTTGTCAATTCAAATGGTGCCGCTAACGAAGTAGCGGGTTATAAAGCTAGTATATATATATATATATATATATATATATGTATATATATATATATATATATATATATATATATATATATATATATAATTCCCCGACAACATTCCAATTGGAACAAGGGGTACTTCTCTCAGACAATGAGCTGCATCCGATTCTATTTTTAGACTCATTGAAAGGGACCTACGTTTTAACGCCGGCTCCGAACGGCAAATGCATTAGTTAGAGAAGTTTTACATAGCCTAATACTCAATAACCAGTGGCTAGCTGAGTTATGAGGTGAGCCGCCGCTTTTTGAAAATTTATTTTTTCAAGTGAGTCTGGCCAGGGATCGAACTTGGGCCTCTGATATGCTAGGCGGATGACTAACCTGCTATACCACGGCGGTAAGTAAGTAATTAATTTTATTGAGCCTTTTTTTTTTCTTTTGACAATCGAAAGGTTTACAATAACCATATGATATTTAACAGATGATTCTTAGAACTATATACGTCTTGCTCTAATACACTCTATTTGAATAAGCAACAAGCTAAAAATTAAATATGATATTTCAATTCATACAGAAATGTATGTGTATACATGTATTAAAAATCGATGCTTGCTCATAGCATTTACTTTCGTAGGCAGAGCAATAGTCTGCAATAATTAAAAAAAAAAAATATTAAAAGTAAGTAACAACGACATGTTTACGAAAACATTTAATATGAAAAGTAAACATTAAAGATTCTTTTGAAGAAATATAAATTAAATTGTAATTATTATAAAAGTAATTGCCGATAACGATCACATACAAAAGTATGCTAAAACTCGTGTATAATGTATAAAGTTTTTTTTATATTAATTGTCTTAGAGACTAAATAACAAAATATATATATCTTATAAAATATTTCCTAAATCTAGTATCACAGATTTGGGTCAGCTAGCCCCTATGGAGGCCTGGTGCAGTTTTGGAGTAGAACTCTTGGTGAACATTGGCGTCAATATTGTGGTTTACAATGCCGATAGGTGAGAGATAAGTTGAGCTAGGCCAACTATTGATTTTTTCCTCTTCAAATATATCATTCATTAGGTGATTCTCGTGTGTTTCTAGGAGCTCAACAAAGCGCTTTTGAAGACCGAGTGCGTACGTACAAAGAGGGGATATCTTGGAGTTTTCGTATATGTATGAATTGGAAAAACAATTAGTGGGATTTTGATAATTTTTCCCTAGACAGTGTCTTAGGATGGACCGCTCGAAAACTTCCAGCTCCTTTGCAACAGTCGGGGATATGGTAAACCAGGTGGGGAAAGCGTAAATAAGTACTGGCCTAATGGCAACTTTGTAGATTAATAATTTGGTTTTCTTATCTAGATATTTGCTGTGCATTAGCCTTGAAAAGATTCCAGATATTTTTTCGGCTTTAGCTAAATGTAGTCTGCCGTGATTATTAAACTTCATCAAAAAGTTGAAGCTCACTCCCAGGTATCTAATGGATGATTTAAAAGGGATTTCTGATCCACCCAAAGCGAGGGAGATATTTTTCCTTTGGGGAACTACATCACGGTGGCATTTCCCAGAGGCATTTCTGATGCATATTGCTTTAGATTTTGCAGCATTTATTTGAATTCCCCATTTTTCGTAAAAGATGTTGATTACATTGATATGCGCAGTAGCCTTAGTTAGTGCTTGGAGGGGGAATATATCATGAGAATAGATCAGGCAATCATCAGCATATAGTAAAGCTTTGGAGTCTTCAATAATGTGGGGGAAGTCATGAAGGAAAATATTGAAAAGGAATGGGGCTAATACGCTGCCTTGAGGCACCCCACTTCTAACTACTCCATAGGAAGACGTTGAGTTATTGATTTGTATGTAGAACTCTCGATCGGTGAAATAGTTCGCAAACATTTTTACCAGAAAAGGATCGACTCCCAATTCAGCCAGTTTATATAATATCCCCTTATGGCAGGCGGTGTCAAAGGCCTTTTGAATGTCTAGTGATATAGCTATAGTGCATTGCTTTACTCTTAGATGTTTTGTGACGTCTGAGTGAAATTTCAGGAGTGCGTGCTGAGTGGAATGATGCTGTCTAAAGCCA
Source organism: Stomorhina lunata (assembly GCA_933228675.1). NCBI lineage: Eukaryota > Metazoa > Arthropoda > Insecta > Diptera > Rhiniidae > Stomorhina > Stomorhina lunata. The sequence continues at coordinate 63,901,386 of OW121741.1, read as the reverse complement.
AACTGATGAGGTGGTATTGGAGATAAGGTAAATTTGTTTTCCAGTTTCTTTTTGAGTACGTGCTTAAAGATTTTACCTACATTGGATAGTAATGAGATCGGCCTGAAAAAAAAGTGCTTCCACTTTTTTTGATTGAAATGATTTTAGAAATTTTCCAAGCTTTAGGGAAGTAATAGTTATTTAAGCAGTTGTTGAAAAGGCATGCTAAGAATTGAAGGGAGTTATCAGGAATGTTTTTGATTAAACAATTTGAAATATTATCGGCACCGCTAGATTTTTTATTATTGATAGAGTTAATGACTTCTTTAATTTCAGTGTGACTTGTGAAATGGAAGGTATCATCATTTTGCACCGAACTAAAGCTGTTATCAAAAGTGTAAATGTGACGGGGTACTTCTGCAATATATGATAAGACTCGTTCGTTAAGATCTATCACTGGATGTTCAGGTAAGTTCTTATCGTATACAGATGTATAATATGAACGAAACGCTTCACATTTTTCCTCATCATTTAAAACTATAATGTCATTAACATAAATTTTTTCAGGGAAACCCGATTTTTTATTTCCAACAATCCTATATATTTCTTTAAATGCTCGTGGCCCTGGAGTTATTTTTCTAATCTGTTGTTAAACTTCTGAGCGTGGTCAATGTTTATTAGATTCTTGAGTATTATTTTTAGAAGTCCAATTTGTTTTGAAAGGATGTTGTATTCACTCGTTGATCTGTTACCTGTTTGGTGATAAATTTTTTTGAGTTGTTTTTGCCATTGGTGTTTCACCCGTAAAATTTTTTTTATATTTTCAGGTAACGGCGGTTTGTTGGGCTTTAGTTCAATTTTCTGGGAGTGTTGGCTGTTGAGCTAAGTATATTATTAAACTTATTTACAAGTATATCGATTTCATCATTTTCCAGGTTCCTGTGGTCCCAAGGCATAATAGAAGATGTAGCAATGTCCATATCCATTCTGAAATGGCTCCCATTCGTATTTTTGTACGATGTATACAAGTCGGGAGTTCTTAAAATCAAATCCGAGTTAACCAGATTAAGTTCCAGCTTAAGAGGGAAGTGGTCGGAGAAAGTTGGCAAGCTGGTGACTCTAAAATTTGGATTCTCTCTGTTGATAAGATGTGGGCTTAACAGAAAATGGTCCAGGAAGGAATTACCATTAGGATAGGAAGGATTATTATCACAGAGGCGAGTAATTTAAAGAGTGTGGTTTAGAATCCAGTTATACAAGGATTTACCGTTTGTATTTTCAGAGGCGTCCCCCCGCATTAAAATCACCCCCCAGGCAGATACGAAGGAACATATATGGAACCGACTAGAATTATTTTTGAGATGTTGTTATTTCTAATTTCAATTTCGACAAAGGTGGTTTGACAATGTGAGGTGCTAATAAATATTTTTTTAAATGAAATTGTGTTTTTTAATAAAATTGCTACACCAAGTGGGAATTTATCATAGAAGAAATTATAGCCCTCCCATATGTTAGCCATATGTTTTCTTTAAGATGGCATTCTTGAATGAAGGCTACATCAATTTTGTAATATTTTAGAATGTTTATTAATTATGTCTGCCGACTTCTATCAATCAGAGACCGGACATTGAACGTCAAAAAATTTATTAATTTAGGGACCATTTTTGAGCTTGTTATATAGACGCGAAAACTCAGCTTTTGCGTCTGACTTTGTCATAAGACGGAACTCTTTTAGGAATTTTTCAATTTCCTGTTCAATGGTGAGTTCCTCAGGCTCCATGAAGTATTGGGCAAGTTTTAAAAATTCGTCAACTATAGAGTTGCTCCCAGTGTTATTTTTGGTATTTTGCTGGAAAAGGTTAGCAAAAGACTAACCCGGAGAAACGTATGAAGATGTGACCCTTCTCACGTTGTTTTTGACAGTTTCTCTCTTCCTGAGCGATGGCCGTAAGGAAAAGAAACGTAAACGACGCACAGAAGCTCCAGACCCTGCCCTTTCAAAAGAAGTATTCGCATCCAGTAATAATATTCTTATAAGTGTAAGCTTTAACAAAGATGCCACATCAAGTCAGCAGCATGACCAACAAACCATTGTTACTTTACCATCCAATCATGAGGATTTGCTGTCGAATAGAAGATCAATGGGACGAGTTGTTAATGCGATTGGTAACTCGAAAAAAAAAAAACGTAAAAAACTTGATACCAAACCAGTGGTCATCATTGATTTAGAGCGTTCACCTTTCCAAGTAGAACTAGAACCAACAGATGTTATCGTACTTACCGATAGTGAAGAAGCATTAGAGCACGATTCGCGCGAACACAGGCGTGATCGTCGCCGTAGTGAATCTTGCCCCAGAGATGGGGATGCAGAAACACATCACAGTTAAAGATCTGGAGCCAGCGGCGGACAAAGAGGAGAGAAATCTCCGGAACGTTTAGATACTATACACGAAGAGTCATATGATTTAACGCAAACCGGTGGGCCTAAGATGCCTCCAATCGTTAAATTTAATATACCATCATCATCTTCTTCATCGCTCTTACCAACATCATCATCAATAGCAGTAACAACAACATCGCCATTATCTGCAAAATAAAAAAAAATGTTAGATGAATTAAATTTTTTATTAATAGTAAGTTTTCTTACCTTTACCCAAATGCTTTTACGAATTACACGCGGCTCTTCGTTACTTTTCCCACGCGTTGTCAGAAAAGAAAAAGGCGGGAAAAACGGAGGGGAATAAGGTAGGGATAGAAGAAGAAATTTTGGAAAAAGGGTCACTTGAGGGAATTATGTGAAAAAGGAGTGATGTGAAGTGAATAAAATAAAGAAGTGGCATGTTTTTTTTCTTTTCATTTTTAATTACTTTTTTTAAATATATTTTATTTATTAAATTTAATTTTATAAAAAAACAACACTTATTTCAAACAAATAAAGCACACACCACAAATAAAACACACACCTCATAATTAATTTAATAAAACACATACCACACAATTAAAACTCAAATAATACAACACACACATTTAGACAATTCACCAGAATTTACAGAAATATTAAAAATACAAAAAATAATTACTACAATACAAAAATAAATAAAAGAAAATTACACAAAAAAAAAATCCATAAACATAATTGTCAAAAAAAAAAAAAAAAAAAAAACTGTTCCTGGAAGTTAAGTGCCGAGGAGTGATAGAGATCGCCCCCTGGTCCCATCAAAAAAAAAAAAAAAAAACAAACGTTTATCGGGACCGATCTACGGGTATTTTGTTTTTTTTTTTTTTTTATAAAGCAAAAGTGCTTTGTACGGCGAACCGCTCTTGACTTGTTTTTATTTATGTACGAAAGACCTTGACTAAAACTAAATCGAGCTATATGATGGAATAAACGGTAAAGTGGAGTAAAACAAACAGGTAAGTGAGCTAAATTAATAAGTAAGGGTAGATGTAGGGGCAGTTCCTAATAATTAGGCTAAGGAACTGCCATGGAACTTTTTGATCAGCGACTTGTGGATGACTGATTTGGTGAACCGCACGCCCTCTACCGGCTTAGCCAGGCAAAGATCACCATGCCAAGCTTTGCCAGTCAGTCCTCCACCGAGTACGCCTCAAGAGTCGTTGACAGCTCTTACCGGGTATAGTTTTCCATTAGATTTAACATTTAAATTCGCTGTTCCTAATAACTTCATTCTATCATTTAAACCTGATGTTTTTGATCGGGTTTGGGTTCAAAACGATTGTATTGTGTTATTTGGGTTTGGGTTTACAGTTGTATGCAGTAGGTTTGGTTTACAGTATGTAGGCCACCACAATATCAATACGTAAATGTGATATGACAATCTTCAATCACGTGACTGCAAACAATTGGAGCATATGACATTTTTATTCACAAAATCCAGCCTTTCATCTATTCCGAAGGAAGAAAATGATGGACATTCTCTGAGTGTATTATTGTTTTTGCAGAGTTTGCAAATGGAACCATTGGTTTTATTTTGGGTACGGTACTCTTGTGTTTCTGTTTGGTCTTGGGTAGAGTCGATATCTTTATTATTTGTATAATGAAACGTGGCCTCGTGTGCTAAATTGTGGTTTATTATTTTCAAAATGCTTTGGTTTAGCGTTAATGGTAGCAGTAAAATACTGTTACGTTTTTCCTTTAAAAACGTGGATGGAATTCTTTTTGCAAACAACCGTAATCAAATTAATTAAAACTAAAGTGTAGTTTTTCAAAGTAACGTTTTATTAACTTTAGAATCACTTAGACACACTTTCACAAAAACACTGTTTCTCTTATACGCGTTTGAAATAAAACTGTTCCACAATACTCGCCCATCGGCCTTATATAGTAGAGAAGAGAGTTTCTAGCAATTTCTGCAGACGTAAACAAAGAGCTACTGTAGTTGATTACACTAACAATGTGGCTTACGAAAGTTCATGTGTGCTCCACTACATTCTCACATGATCAAGAACACACTCACACAAACAGTGTACAAACAGATTATCTGAAGTTAACAGTAACAGAGAGAGAGAGAGAGAGAATGTAGATAAAAGAGAAACATGTTGCTATGCTCTTTACTGTACATAAGAGAAACATGTTGCTCTGCTTATTTGACATAAACAGAATAACAACAACACCAACAGAAACATCTAGAAAGCGAGGGGAAGAATTATAAGCAGTGAACTTTGCACAATGGGACGGATAAGTTTAAAATTCGTCACAATACGTAAAATCATCCACAGACACCAATTCCTTAAATGTATTTTTTAAAAACAAATCTGGAATCATCCATGAAGGCATTTCTGCACAACCCGGTAGGGTTCTTTCAAATTCTCTTCGGGTTTCCTTGGGTAATTTTGTCAAACAGAGATATACAAATATAGGGTTCCAACTATCCATGTCATTCTCTAGAGAACTTAAACTTGCAATAGAACACTTCATCTTTCTCTGAAGTTTTTTTTATTGCAGCACTACATACAGTGCTTTAAAGGGTAAAGTTAAAAAGGGTTTTAAGTTGAGCATTAATTTGCATTCTTGTGTTCTCGTATTGGGATATTAAATAAGCCCATTGTCTACAATTTCTTTGGCTTCACCGCATTTCTGTTTAAGATAAAAGAGTTTTTCAACTCCACTTAGTCGGGTATTATTACCATAAATGGCTTTGATAGGTCTCTAAAGGAGGTCCAATGTTTGAAATCTCCACTAAAAATAGGTATATCGACTGGGGGTAAATTAAAGGCTGCAGTATTGTTGGGTTGGGTATTTTGAGGCTCGGGTAAATTAGTTTGGGTTTTTTCCTGGGTACCTTTTTCTATCGCCTCATCTACAGAAATTGTGCAATTTCGGTAAAATTGTTTTGCAGTTTTCACTACATTAACAAGCCTTTCGAATTTAATGCTCTCAGCTTTTTCTTTATCATTTATATCTGGAGATTCTCTTATCTGCTTAAATTTGCCTTCAATACTTGACCATATTTCAAATAATTCTTGCTGTTTAAATTATAGTTCGGGTAAAGATTGGGTATTTATGGGTGAAGTGTGATAGAGTTCTTCAAAAGCACCTAAATCTAGCTGTACATATCGGATAAGATCAGCTGCCAAAGGTTTTAATTCAGACATTTTGGGTTAAATTTAGTTATGGGTAAAATAAAAAAAAGTAGTACCAGCATTAAGTTCTGACAAGTTTTAATGTGTATTGGGCGGGTAATATAATACAATGTGTATTTTAAAATTATATATTTAAATAATTTTTGTTAAATCAAATTTAAGTTGCAAGTAGTCTAGCTTACCGACCTTGCTGGGGTGTAGGGTACAAACTTGTATATATGGGTGTATAGCTACGTTCAGACGTAGTCAGATCTTACAATATTGTCATATATATATATATATATATATATATATATATATATATATATATATATATATATATATATATATATATATATAATTCCCCGACAACATTCCAATTGGAACAAGGGGTACTTCTCTCAGACAATGAGCTGCATCCGATTCTATTTTTAGACTCATTGAAAGGGACCTACGTTTTAACGCCGGCTCCGAACGGCAAATGCATTAGTTAGAGAAGTTTTACATAGCCTAATACTCAATAACCAGTGGCTAGCTGAGTTATGAGGTGAGCCGCCGCTTTTTGAAAATTTATTTTTTCAAGTGAGTCTGGCCAGGGATCGAACTTGGGCCTCTGATATGCTAGGCGGATGACTAACCTGCTATACCACGGCGGTAAGTAAGTAATTAATTTTATTGAGCCTTTTTTTTTCTTTTGACAATCGAAAGGTTTACAATAACCATATGATATTTAACAGATGATTCTTAGAACTATATACGTCTTGCTCTAATACACTCTATTTGAATAAGCAACAAGCTAAAAATTAAATATGATATTTCAATTCATACAGAAATGTATGTGTATACATGTATTAAAAATCGATGCTTGCTCATAGCATTTACTTTCGTAGGCAGAGCAATAGTCTGCAATAATTAAAAAAAAAAAAATATTAAAAGTAAGTAACAACGACATGTTTACGAAAACATTTAATATGAAAAGTAAACATTAAAGATTCTTTTGAAGAAATATAAATTAAATTGTAATTATTATAAAAGTAATTGCCGATAACGATCACATACAAAAGTATGCTAAAACTCGTGTATAATGTATAAAGTTTTTTTTTATATTAATTGTCTTAGAGACTAAATAACAAAAAATATATATCTTATAAAATATTTCCTAAATCTAGTATCACAGATTTGGGTCAGCTAGCCCCTATGGAGGCCTGGTGCAGTTTTGGAGTAGAACTCTTGGTGAACATTGGCGTCAATATTGTGGTTTACAATGCCGATAGGTGAGAGATAAGTTGAGCTAGGCCAACTATTGATTTTTTCCTCTTCAAATATATCATTCATTAGGTGATTCTCGTGTGTTTCTAGGAGCTCAACAAAGCGCTTTTGAAGACCGAGTGCGTACGTACAAAGAGGGGATATCTTGGAGTTTTCGTATATGTATGAATTGGAAAAACAATTAGTGGGATTTTGATAATTTTTCCCTAGACAGTGTCTTAGGATGGACCGCTCGAAAACTTCCAGCTCCTTTGCAACAGTCGGGGATATGGTAAACCAGGTGGGGAAAGCGTAAATAAGTACTGGCCTAATGGCAACTTTGTAGATTAATAATTTGGTTTTCTTATCTAGATATTTGCTGTGCATTAGCCTTGAAAAGATTCCAGATATTTTTTTGGCTTTAGCTAAATGTAGTCTGCCGTGATTATTAAACTTCATCAAAAAGTTGAAGCTCACTCCCAGGTATCTAATGGATGATTTAAAAGGGATTTCTGATCCACCCAAAGCGAGGGAGATATTTTTCCTTTGGGGAACTACATCACGGTGGCATTTCCCAGAGGCATTTCTGATGCATATTGCTTTAGATTTTGCAGCATTTATTTGAATTCCCCATTTTTCGTAAAAGATGTTGATTACATTGATATGCGCAGTAGCCTTAGTTAGTGCTTCGAGGGGGAATATATCATGAGAATAGATCAGACAATCATCAGCATATAGTAAAGCTTTGGAGTCTTCAACAATGTGGGGGAAGTCATGAAGGAAAATATTGAAAAGGAATGGGGCTAATACGCTGCCTTGAGGCACCCCACTTCTAACTACTCCATAGGAAGACGTTGAGTTATTGATTTGTATGTAGAACTCTCGATCGGTGAAAATATTCGCAAACATTTTTACCAGAAAAGGATCGACTCCCAATTCAGCCAGTTTATATAATATCCCCTTATGGCAGGCGGTGTCAAAGGCCTTTTGAATGTCTAGTGATATAGCTATAGTGCATTGCTTTATTCTTAGATGTTTTGTGACGTCTGAGTGAAATTTCAGGAGTGCGTGCTGAGTGGAATGATGCTGTCTAAAGCCAAACTGATGAGGTGGTATTGGAGATAAGGTAAATTTGTTTTCCAGTTTCTTTTTGAGTACGTGCTTAAAGATTTTACCTACATTGGATAGTAATGAGATCGGCCTGAAAAAAAAGTGCTTCCACTTTTTTTGATTGAAATGATTTTAGAAATTTTCCAAGCTTTAGGGAAGTAATAGTTATTTAAGCAGTTGTTGAAAAGGCATGCTAAGAATTGAAGGGAGTTATCAGGAATGTTTTTGATTAAACAATTTGAAATATTATCGGCACCGCTAGATTTTTTATTATTGATAGAGTTAATGACTTCTTTAATTTCAGTGTGACTTGTGAAATGGAAGGTATCATCATTTTGCACCGAACTAAAGCTGTTATCAAAAGTGTAAATGTGACGGGGTACTTCTGCAATATATGATAAGACTCGTTCGTTAAGATCTATCACTGGATGTTCAGGTAAGTTCTTATCGTATACAGATGTATAATATGAACGAAACGCTTCACATTTTTCCTCATCATTTAAAACTATAATGTCATTAACATAAATTTTTTCAGGGAAACCCGATTTTTTATTTCCAACAATCCTATATATTTCTTTAAATGCTCGTGGCCCTGGAGTTATTTTTCTAATCTGTTGTTAAACTTCTGAGCGTGGTCAATGTTTATTAGATTCTTGAGTATTATTTTTAGAAGTCCAATTTGTTTTGAAAGGATGTTGTATTCACTCGTTGATCTGTTACCTGTTTGGTGATAAATTTTTTTGAGTTGTTTTTGCCATTGGTGTTTCACCCGTAAAATTTTTTTTATATTTTCAGGTAACGGCGGTTTGTTGGGCTTTAGTTCAATTTTCTGGGAGTGTTGGCTGTTGAGCTAAGTATATTATTAAACTTATTTACAAGTATATCGATTTCATCATTTTCCAGGTTCCTGTGGTCCGAAGGCATAATAGAGGATGTAGCAATGTCCATATCCATTCTGAAATGGCTCCCATTCGTATTTTTGTACGATGTATACAAGTCGGGAGTTCTTAAAATCAAATCCGAGTTAACCAGATTAAGTTCCAGCTTAAGAGGGAAGTGGTCGGAGAAAGTTGGCAAGCTGGTGACTCTAAAATTTGGATTCTCTCTGTTGATAAGATGTGGGCTTAACAGAAAATGGTCCAGGAAGGAATTACCATTAGGATAGGAAGGATTATTATCACAGAGGCGAGTAATTTAAAGAGTGTGGTTTAGAATCCAGTTATACAAGGATTTACCGTTTGTATTTTCAGAGGCGTCCCCCCGCATTAAAATCACCCCCCAGGCAGATACGAAGGAACATATATGGAACCGACTAGAATTATTTTTGAGATGTTGTTATTTTTAATTTCAATTTCGACAAAGGTGGTTTGACAATGTGAGGTGCTAATAAATATTTTTTTAAATGAAATTGTGTTTTTTAATAAAATTGCTACACCAAGTGGGAATTTATCATAGAAGAAATTATAGCCCTCCCATATGTTAGCCATATGTTTTCTTTAAGATGGCATTCTTGAATGAAGGCTACATCAATTTTGTAATATTTTAGAATGTTTATTAATTATGTCTGCCGACTTCTATCAATCAGAGACCGGACATTGAACGTCAAAAAATTTATTAATTTAGGGACCATTTTTGAGCTTGTTATATAGACGCGAAAACTCAGCTTTTGCGTCTGACTTTGTCATAAGACGGAACTCTTTTAGGAATTTTTCAATTTCCTGTTCAATGGTGAGTTCCTCAGGCTCCATGAAGTATTGGGCAAGTTTTAAAAATTCGTCAACTATAGAGTTGCTCCCAGTGTTATTTTTGGTATTTTGCTGGAAAAGGTTAGCAAAAGACTAACCCGGAGAAACGTATGAAGATGTGACCCTTCTCACGTTGTTTTTGACAGTTTCTCTCTTCCTGAGCTTTTAATATCCTTTGCCGTTTAGTCTCGATATATTTTTTATATGCCTTGCATCCTCTCCAGTTCCTGAGCTTTTAATATCCTTTGCCGTTTAGTCTCGATATATTTTTTATATGCCTTGCATCCTCTCCAGTTAGCTGGATGACCGGATTCACAACAGTTCACACAGGTTGGTTGTGAGCCATCCTGGGGGCTTCTCTGACACTGTCCTGGTTCATGTTTTAGGTCACATTTTACGCATTGGAATTCAGAGTTACAGTTTTTTTGCAATATGGCCCCAATGCTGGCATCTACGACACTGCAATTCTTTTTGCTTATTATTGGGCTTCTCCCAAACGACCACTTGGCATGCAATCACAATTACATGCTTAATATCATCTAGCCCCTTGCAGGGATGGAGGGTTACTAAAAATAAACCGGTAGCGTAATTATTCTTAATTGAATGAGGTATTGTGAACGCTGTAACTTTCGCAACCACACCAGGAACCTCTTCGTCGAGCTTTATTTTAATTTCCTCCGATGTCGATCTATGATCCAGGCCACGAAGAACAAAGGAGACTTGTTTGAATTCTTTTGGAGTAAAAGAATACGAATTGATATTTTTTTGTCTCAGGACTGACATAATTTCTGAATGAACTGTTGGGTCCGAGAAATAAATTTTACTTTTCCGTCAGTTGACGTTTCTAATTTTGAAATTAATTTTTGGCGTTCTAGCCTCTAGTTGAGCGGCCAAACTTTTTATATTTTGGTCGAAGATAAAAATCGGTGGACAAAATTGTTTTTTTGGTAGCAGTATTCACAGTAGGCGAACTATTTGCTGTATCCGTGTTAAGGTTGTTTTCCTTGGATTTGTTGTTCAGGGGTAGTTTATCTGAAAACTCCAGGTCAGCAAAAATAGCATATCTATTTTGGTTATCAACGTCATAAGACGTCACGTCTATCTGCTCCTCCGAGTCATTAAGCCTCTTCTTGTTTGTACGGCTCCCAGCAGGGACATCGTCGGGATCCTCCCCGTTCATCATTTATGACTTAAATTCTTCTTCTGTATGTATTTATTTTTCTGTCTTCTCTTTATCGCATTCTACGAAAGTCGCCAAATGTTTGAAATGATCAGCCTTTGTGCAAAAATAAAATTAGATTTGCCAAAATAAAATTAGATTTGCCGTGCTGCCAATAAACTGACAATAAAGAATTGTCAGCAATAGGCAAATTGTGCGTTTACAAGATTGTAAGAAAATTGTAAGAAAAGCTGTCAATTTCATTGTCAGAAATTGTCTGACAATTAATTAAGCCGACACGATTATCAGATTTGTGTACACAAAAAATTGCCAGATCTATTGTCAGTCACAACGCACATGAACAATATTGTTCATTTTTGTGTTTTTGACTTGAAATTTATATTTGTTTATTATAAAATATTAACCAAAATGGAAAAAACAGGCAATTGCCAATTTTAACAGTGTATGTTTAGAAAGCTGTGAAGATGAATGTGAAGTGGAGAAAAAACGTCTTACAGTGGGATTGTGGAAAAAACTATGGAAATAAGTCTGCAACTTTTAAACCTTTAGGCCGATTTTAAAATAATTTTGGCAGAAATGTTTAAACCTGAAAAGCCTAGCTTTTACTATAGCGGCGCAATCGGCTCCCAAAGTAGGGCACCTCAGACTCATAAATTACTTAAAACTATATATAATTGTCATTTTCCAACTGATATCTGGTCTATATATAGCCAATAGGTAAAAGGGTATTATAAGTTTGCCATTCAGTTTGTAATTTTTCATTATTCGTCTTAAAACAAATAAAAATAATACCGATCGACTCAGGAGTCGGGGTATAAATCGACTCAGAGAGTCGTATTTGACTATTCTTAGAATTTTAACATCTTTTTTTAAAAATGCAGTTCAAAAAAATGTTTCAATTCAATTCTCATCGAATTTTGAATTTTGGCGATATCTCTAGTGTTTATAAACCGATTTTAATGAAATTTAATAGCGTGTTGCGTTGGAAATTTTCCTTTTTTAAATTTATTTTTTTAAATTTACCAATTTGAGGACATTGTGCTGCGCTAAATTCTGTTATCCTTGACTGCCAGTGGAGCAAAGGGTCTCAAGTTGCGCTGAATTATTTCCTAAAATTTGATATATAGTTCAAAAAACTTTTTTTAAATAAAGTTTTTTACAAAAGAAAAATATTTTAAATTCGGTAATTTGTGGGACATCGAATTTGGCGATATCTCAGATTGTACCTATTTTGATAATATATATAATATCGTTTTGCTTAGGAGGATTTTCTAATATCTGATATATAATTCGTGTCGGTATACTATACGTAAATTAAGGAATTTATACAATACTAAAAAAAATACAAACATTTGAATTCGGCATCGAATCAAAAAAACTTCTTTAGATTGATATATAATAACACTATATTCCCAATTAAAATGCATGTTCAATATAATTTTATTTTGCTATTTTTTTTTATTTTAATGACAGATAGAGTGTTTACACGATTGTAAGATATCTGACAATTTCATTGTAAGGTGGTTGTGTGACAATGTGCTGACAAAGCTTTAGCTGACGACGTTGTCAGCAAAAAATTGTAAGTTTACACGATTGCAAGAAATTTTCTTACAATTTTTCTTACAATATTGTAAGATCTGACCATCATGTTGACATAGCATAAACACTCTATTTAAAATTGGCAGAACTTTTTAAAAAAATTGTCAGCTTCGTTTTTATTGTCAGCTGCATGAAATTCCACCATCTTACAATGCAATCATTGTCAGACAATTTTAACTTCTTGGTTTTAATTGAAAACATACGATTTTTAGGATTTATATCATTAAAAAATAAATATATAAAAATAGAAAAATAATATTATATTGAACATGCATTTTAATTGGGAATATAGTGTTATTATATATGAATCTAAAGAAGTTTTTCGAATAAAAATATTATAAAAAGATGAATTAAAAAAGCAAATAACCAAATAACACTTTTAGCAAAAAACTTAAAAACAGCCAACATTTTTGTTTTATCTGAGTTAACATTAATAGATTTTGGATTAGAAAAATTGTTTATAAATATATTTGCGATGGTATAAAACTTTTTAAGCAAAAAATTATGGATCGAAATTGAAATTTCCTGAAACAATAGGTCTATGTCATGAATAAAGTTCAAAAGACACTTATTTAAGACATATTTCGGTATGCTGAAATCAAGTTTGATGAGCTCCTAGATGGCATACCGACATAACTTACATGTATAGTTATTGTATATTAATAGTGTTCTACCAAGCATACTATTAAATTTCAACATGTAGTTCTACTAACAACTGAGATATAACAAAACTTCGAAATTCGATGCCGAATTCAAATTTTTGTATTTTCTTTTAAATTGTATTTTTTTTAATTTGTATAAATTCCTCAATATTAGAAAATCCTCCTAAGTAAAACGATATATAATATATTATCAAAGTAGGTACAATCTGAGATATCGCCAAATTCGATGTCTCACAAATTACCGAATTTAAAATATTTTTTTTTTTGTAAAAAACTGTATTTAAAAAAAAGTTTTTTAAACTATATATCAAATTTTAGGAAATAATTCAGCGCAACTTGAGACCCTATGCTCCACAGGCAGTCAAGGATAATGCATTAAACACATAGACAACAGCAGGCTACGGGCTACAACCTGTCCAAATTAGAATACATGCATTTAAATAAAAATAAATTTTTTGGAGTCGACACAGCTACACGACTACCGACGACCGTTGTAGCTGTAGCCAAAATTAAACTATTTTCTATTTTTGTTGGCGACAATAATAGGTTTAGTGCTGTCAACACCATATAATATTGAAATAAATGAGCGAGTTAAGCCACTTGACTTTATTTACCATAAATACAATGGGGAGAATTTATGTAAACAATTTTCATACTTATCAAATATTTATATATTTACTGCAGTATTCATAACAAAATTTTAAACAGTGTTTAACTTTTTAACAAGAAATTTCTATTCATAATAATTTAAATAAACAATATTTAAGCAGTGAACAAATAGTACCTAACTCTTGTTTTTCAATTGTCAAATTGAATATTTGTTGTCATTTGTATATTCTTAAAAAAATATTTTGGTTTAAATTGTGCAAAAAATATATTTTACTTAAATGGATACGCTGGATACTCTTGAGGTGTTGGACACTTTTAACGTTAACCAAATTAGAAGAGTGGCTTCAAGAAAATTGTATAAAAAGAGGAGAAATCCTTTTCATATCTATAATAAAGAAGAGTTCCGAAAACGTTACAGATTTTCGAAAGAAAATGCTAAAAAATTGATAGAATTGGTTGAGGCTGACCTGAAAGGTAAAAACAAAGGTGGGAGAATTCCCGCCACTATCCAAGTTCTTTCGGCTCTTAGATGTTGGGGTAGAAATCAAATTCAGGATGATTGTGCTGACTTTCATATTCTATGAGTAGAATATGTGAAAGAGTGGCCAGGGCATTTGCAAGATTAGCGAAACAATTTGTTAAAATGCCAACGAGCGCAGAAGATCAAATTAAAACCATGACAAGTTTTGAAAACATTGCCGGACTAAAAAAGATATTAGGTGCAATAGATTGCACTCACTTGCGCCTGCAAGGTGTCAAAGGAGAGGACGCGCAACTATATGTTAACCGAAAAGGTTATTTCTGCTTTAATGTTCAGGTAAATTTCAAAACTTCCTACAAAATAGTTGACTGATGTTTTTATTTTGAAGGTTGTGTGTGATGCTTCCTTAAAAATAAATGATATTGTAGCTTGTTGGAAGGGTAGCACCCATGACTCAAGAATTTTCAATGAAAGTAGAATAAAGGAAAAATTTGAAAATGGGTGTTTCTTCGGTATACTCCTTGGTGATGGTGGGTATAAATGTACCAATTACTTATTTACTCCAGTAATCAACCCTAGAGATCAAAAGGAAGAATCATATAATAAAGCTCACATAAAAACAAGAAACTGTGTTGAAAGAGTCTTTGGATTCTGGAAGAGCCGTTTCCGAATTCTATTAGAAAAAATGCGCCTCTCAAGAAAAAATGCCAAAATACTTATTGTGGCATTGGCCGTATTACATAATTTGGCAATAACATTCAAAGAATATGGCTTTCGTAAGATAATCTTATTAACTTCGATATTTTGTTCATTAACTTACATATAATTTCAGTTGATTATCTCGAAGAGGAACAACCAAAAGTACAAGCTAATCAAAATGAGGATGCAGACCATTCTATTTCACGCTCCGTATATATTCAACGATATTTTTAATAAATAAATCTTACTAGTTTATCCATGTATTATCTTTGTAAAATTATTTTAATACCCCACTCCAACATAAATAGGTAGGTATCTGTCTATTTGTCTGAACGACAAGCATAGTTAAAAAAGAAATCCTGTTTTAATGATATATTTATGTTATTAAAGTTGTAGCAAAGTAAATAATTTTAAAAAAGTTAAGTAAACAATCCCTTCTTCAAGCGTTCTATTTCTAGTTTAATTTTCTCCATTTTTACCGTATGTTCTTCCTTCAACTGTGAGATCTGAAGTTCCAGCATCTTCTTTTTCAATTCATTAATTTGTCCTTCTTCACGCATTTTGTTTTTTAGTTGCTGTATTTCCGTTTCCTTTTGCTGAACGCTTATTTCTAATAACTTTAATCTTTTCCCAGTTTCATCGCTCCTTTCTTTTATTTTTCTTTTTAAATCTGGTTTCTTCTCTTCCTGGACTTGTACCACATCTTCATCACTTGATAATTCCAAAAAAGTATTTTTCGATTTCACGTTCCCCGCATTTTTGGCTTACATCTGTTTGAGAAACATCTTTTTGGTTTACGATAACTTTAGAGTTTGAATTGCTATCAAATTCATTAGTATCATGTTCAAATTGATGTGGAATGCGTGATATTAACTCTTCCTCAAAGCTGTTCAAAGGCTCTGGTGGTGCTCCTCCACCTGTTTGTTTTCTTTGTCTTAAAAAATCTGAATTTTTTGATTTCGCTATAAGTTTTATTCTTCGCCATTGTGATTGAATTTGGTCCAGAGTCCTTTCTGTTTTTGAAGATGTTGTGACAGTCATGTTGTCGTTAGACTTATTCCCGTTTTTTTTATGTCTTGCTATTAACAAAACAACTTGTCAACATACCATAAATATGGTAGGACAAGATAAAAACCAATACTCGGTCTGGCAACACCAATGACATTCAGCAAGTACCTGACTAAACGTCAATGTACCAATTACTTTAAAAATGTGGAAATCTAATGCATGTCAATGCATGTGCAAAATTTTGGCGTCATTCTAAAAAGTTCAGTGGCTGTGGTCAGTACCACAAATATAACCAGAAAATTAAAAGTGTTATTTGTGTTTAAAGTTTTTCTTAAAGTGCGTTTTTTTAAATTTTTTTTGTCACTCACACAAAAAAAAAGGGATCAGTGTTAATTGGAAGTGAAAGTGAATTCCGAGTATAACAAGACACCATCCCACATTTATTGGAAATACCATTCTATTGAAGACCACTACTTAGGAGATAGAAGAGTGAATGAATTGGTGGAACTTCACCTGGAAGCGTGCACCTAGAAAGAAAAAGGTATGTAGGTGGTAGTGTTGAAAGTTAAAAAAAAAAAAAAAAACAGTTTTAAAGAAACTTATATTTGTAAAAAAAAGACAGGCCCTGTATTTTGCGTCCCTTTGGAATATTCGTGTAGATGATCGTCACAGACATTGTTGCGATTCCTTGGTAACCAAGACGGCAGCTGCCTTTACGAAAAAGTGATTCCAAGCCAAAATAGTGAGTGAAAAATAGAAAAATAGCTAAATTAAAAACAAAATAAAGAACGTGTTGTAAAATTTGTTATTTACCTGTACCGTTATATTTTAATTTCGTAGGCACGTGGCAATAGCCTCATAAAATAACGGTATCGTGAGTCTGATAACTGATGTGTACAGTTATTCAACACGTGTTCCTAAAATTCTTGAAAAGACACCAAGCTACAACAAAAAGACTATCTGTGACTATTATATACATACTTGATTACATACTTACCTAGTTCTACACTTACTTGATTATATACTTACCTATTATATACATACTTGATTAAATATATACTTACCTAATTCTACACTTACTTGATTATATACTTACCTATTATATACATACTTGATTATATACTTACCTAATTTTACACTTAATTATATACTTACCTATTATATACTTACCTTATTATATACTTACCCAATTATATACTTACCTATTATATACCTACCTAAACTTATAATTACCTAAATATTACTCTTAATTGATAAACTTAAACTACAATTATACCTATGCTAATTTGATTATATATAGATACATACTTATACCTAATACTAGTTTAATAATATCTCATTATATTTCTAACTATATATTCTTATAATTATATAACTATACTTATATGATGACATTTATATAAGCTACTTTATATCATGTAATCATATAACTATTTTTATATAATTATACTTATACATAGTGTTATATAGCATATAAGACTTAACTTTACATAAACTTAACTTAAAAATGATCACTTGAATTAAAATTCCTTAAATTTTTCAAAAAAATTTAAATTAAAAAAAAACTAGAGATTTTCTTATAAGAGCTATATTTTGACTTTTTGATTAAAAACATTCATTTAAAACTTTATTTTGTTTTAAAAAAATTTATTTTCTAAAAATAAATTTCTAAAACAAAATGAATGTCCTAAAATACTTTTTTTCAAAATTTTGTTTAATAATTTAAATTCTCCTAATATACGATTAGAACTGAATGAATAAAATCTTAAATGTTTAAAATAAATAAATAAAATAATATGAAATATAAATTTGAGATAATAAAATTAAAATAAATAAATAAAATAATATGAAATATAAATTTGAGATAATAAAATAAAAATAGATAAATAAAATAATATGAAATATAAATTTGAGATAATAAAATAAAAATAGATAAATAAAACAATATGAAATATAAATTTGAGATAATAAAGTAAAAATAGATAAATAAAATAATATAAAATAAAATTTAAATAAAAGAAATTAAAATAAACTGAAATAAAAATCAAAATAAAATTAAAATAAATAAATAAAATAATATGAAATATTAATAATAATAATAAAAGATAAAAATAATAAAATAATATAACATAAAATTGAAATAAAATGAATAATATAATATCAAATTGAAATAATATGAAATAAAATTAAAATAAACTGAAAAAAAATTAAAATAAATAAATAAAATAAGATAAAAATTAAATAAATAATAATACTGAATAATTAAATGATTTAAATAACTTATAAGCTAAATCTAAAAATAAAAATCCCTTTCTCTTTTATTCAAATATGATTTAAATAAAAAAAAAAGATCTTTATATGGCTTCCGATTGCGGTTACAATTAAATAAATCATAAGTTAAGCATTAAACTTTATTAATAATTAATAATTTATTTTTTTATTGACATAAGATGTAGAGCATCACGATAAATTGTATTCTTTTATATTTTTTTATTTTACTTTAATAAATACAATTGTTATATATATTGGAATTATGTGGTAATCCCATTATTTCTTGGTTGTGATGGAGCCGGTAAATTGAAGTTGCGGTAAGTATACGAATAGGGACAGGACTCGAAGAAGCAGGCCCAGAGTTCTGTCACTGGATGACTTCATCAAGTCATATGGGGTGGGCAGCCTGTCCAGGACAAACCAACTGGTCCTGAAGACATCATGTCTAAAGAATAGCAGCTTCTATCGTCAAACGTCCGTCTGGTCTTTTGGTCATTCTCATCCAGTAATTGTTTTGTCCAATGTTGTATGTATAACCAGCTTCAAGTCAAACCATCGACTTCCCATTATGGCACGAAACTTTATTTTTTTTTGTGAATGTGCACCCAACCAAGTGGAAAGATCCCCCCCAATCCGGCGAGCTACAGCCTACCATCTAGTGCCAATCCACGATGAAGCACATGGGTGAGTTGAAGATACATTCTTCAACAAACAAAAAGCACAAACGACCATCACAAAATGGCGCCCAACGTGGGGCAGGCAGGTAATTTACATTACTTGTTTGCTTCATCAACCAAATTTGCATTTTTTTATTTTTTTTTTCTCAATTTAAAATTGTAAATCAATCATTCGTTTGAATTTGAAAGGGACGTATGTCCCGGAAGACACATCCAAATGTCATGCATGAGTTGCGACGTCTCTGGATAAGAATAATTAATGATTGGTAATTCAGTATCCATAGCCGATGGAACATCTCGTATGTCCCTGAAGACATTTACAGTGTCATGCATGTGTTGCTACGAGATGGGCCATAGGATATGCATACTGGAGAGTCAAATGGATTCAATCAATCCAAATCAATTTCAGTAGACATGAGCAAATGGCTATATAGCTAAAGCTCATCTGCTTCTGCTTTTGATTTCGGGGAGAGGAAGATCCAGGAGATTCAAAGTTGTCGTGATGTTTCGTGATTAGTTTAAGTTATTTGACGATAGGAAGCCAGCTGCGTAGGAGAAAAAAATGTTGTTCTTCTGACATGATGATTTAAAGTTTTTTAAAAAAAAAAAAACTTACGACCACAATTTCTTTTTACCAGGCAACATCCATCCAACCAATATGTATATATGTATATAAATTTTTTTTTACTTGCTAAAACTTAAGTCTATAAATATTTTCTTATGTTAACTAACAATTTTTTTTTTGTATTTTCTTACTAACTAAGTATATATTATAATACATTCTGGTATCAATATCTTTTTAGATTATATAAAACATATGCTACATTTTTAATCATTTACTAATTTGACATTTATACTTAACATTTAACACTTATACTATTACAATATATTTCCTATTTTTTCAAACAAATTTTCATTTTTTAATCTTTTTATATAAATTTCACACCGTTGTGAGTTTTAGCTGCATATTTTTTTTGGTTTGAGATTTTTTTTTGAATTTGTAGTACGTCTAGTAGATAGTTGTAGGTCTCTATCGGTAGAGTTGATCAAGAATGAGTACTAGGAACCTCAGGTCATCGAGTCGTAATCCCGTTAGTAGTGACAATTTAGCTAATAACCCGACGAATACAACAACTACAACAGCTTCTCAAAATATAGTACCAATTGTTTCGACTAGTGCTATTACCCCGTTAATGTCGATAAGATTTCCGACAGGTTACGGACCACAGACTCATTCATCCCCAGACACTGATCACAGTATAACTACACCTACATATAGTAGCCTAACAGCTAGAGTGATCAGCGGTCAAGAAAGTGATACGGTTAGACGAAATATAAACATGTCGCAGCCTAATAGAAACTCCCAAAGCGGTAATGAACAACGAAACCCGATTAGAAGCGAAGAGGATCAAGCAATTAGGGACTATGTGAGTGCATCGGTGCAAGCTGCTCAAGATTCTATAATGCGAGAGGTGCAAAACATGCAACTCATGTTGCCACAGCTAATTAGAGAATCTTTGCGCTCAGAAAGAAACAATTCTTTTGAAAACCCTGACGGTCCAGACCATAGACGCTTCGGTCCAAATAACAATTTTCAGACACCATTTAACAATTTCAATAGACAACCATATTTTCCGTCACACAATCCCCAAAACATTCCACAACAAAGACCACCTAACATTCCGCAACCAGTGTTCAGCAATTCACTCGATGATTCCCAACAGTACCAAGGGTTAGATAATTCAGCTCAGGGCTCAGTTAATAGAACTATATCGCCTAACCAATTGGAAAAGTGGGGCATCAAATATGATGGATCGAATAAATCGCTGACTGTGGAAGACTTCGTGTTTAGAGTGGAAGCTCTCAAGCAGGATTATAACTGCTCATGGGAGGTTGTGATGAAGGGATTTCATCATTTAGTGACCGGTGCCGCCAGCACTTGGTTTTGGTCTTTTAGGATGAAATATCCTATCTGTAATTGGCACACTTTCAAACATTTCATGATTAAAAAATTTCGTAACTTTGAAAGCGATTTTGAGATTCAAAGGAAAATAATGGAAAGGAGGCAAGCTCCTGGCGAATCTGCCGACACTTTTATTCAAGAAATAGTCAAGCTTAAGAACCAAATGCGAGTTCACGTCGCTGAAAGTGAACTAGTCAAAATGGTTAAAGATAATTTAAAAGACGGATTAGCTCAGTTAGTTTTCCCAATCAGAATAGACAATCTAGACCATCTCTTAGAAGAATGTAAAAGAGCGGAGAGGAATATTTCCAAGAGATCCTCTAACCGGATGACTTTGGGAAACAATCGTAGGGTATATGAAATGGACCACTTTGAATCAGAAACAGATAACGAACAGATTCAACAAGTAGAAGCGTTACAAAGGGAGAAGTTTTCAGGAAACCAACTTACATGTTGGAACTGCAAGGCCCCTGGACATTCATTTGTCGAATGCCCTGTAGCGCAACGGAAGCTTTTCTGTTTCAAATGTGGGTTCGAGGATGTGACCAGCCCGACTTGTCCAAGGTGTGTGGGAAACCCGCACAAGAACATGCGAAAGACTGGGAATGCATGTTCAAGTCCAAACGAGTCCCAGTAGACGATAACTTTATAAATTTTATTTTATCCAAGGAAGAATTTCAAACCGACAGCAATGATCAGATAAATAATAAACCGATAGTTAAACTTTTTAATGAAAAATCAGAGTCAAACAAAATAATAACATCTTCAAATGAAAGTTTAAAAGTCCCATGTTTAGAAAATAGTCTATCAGAGCAAGCTGACACATACCTAGTTGACCAAACTGACAATACCAAACCTAAGTCTCGCCTTCGAACATCTTTGAACCCAAACTTGCCATATGACGAACGGTTACAAAGATATAACGAAAAAAGGGCCGAGATATTTGCTGATATGCCGACAGTAAGTAAAAACATTTTAAAAACTAGAGCGAGATATGACAAACGGAAAAAGGAGAGAAAAGTCATAGCTTCAACGACTTTAGGCATTGAAGATGATATTAGGCCATACATGACTGTTGAGATTTTAGGTGAAAAATTCCAAGGTTTACTAGATAGTGGAGCTTCAGTCAGCTGCCTAGGTAGAAACTGTCTCAATAACGTAAAAAAATTAGATACGACTATACTTGACTATAAGTCGTCAGTGAGGACTGCTGATGGAAAAAAGCATTTAATTGTTGGAAAAATAAAGACCACTATTAAGTATGGTAATAAAGCAGTCGAGACAGTTCTCTATCTAGTGCCCAATTTGAATCAGGAATTGATTCTGGGTTTTGATTTTTGGCGGAAAATAGGATTAAGACTTTGTTTAGACGAGAAGATGATTAATGAAATTTCAATAGAAGATGACCTTAAGATGCATGATTTGACTCCATACCAGCTTAAACTTTTGGAAAAGGCAAATCTTTCGTTTTTATGCCACACCCAATATGGTTTAGGGAAAACAACGCTAGAAAAGCACTTTATTGAAACTGGAGACGCTCCAGCTAAAAAAATGCGTCATTTTCCAGTTAGTCCAGCAGTGCAAAAACTAGTGTACGCAGAATTAGACCGAATGTTAGAACTAGATGTGATCGAGGTAACGACAGGTTCCGAGTGGAACAACAGGACGACGCTAGTGATGAAGCCCGGGAAAAACAGGCTATGTCTCGATGCTAGGGAGTTGAATAAAGTCACCAAAAAGGACTCTTATCCTCTTCCTAACATCGATGGCTTATTAGCTAGGCTAGGCGACACTCACTTTATATCAGCAATCGACTTAAAGGATGCCTTCTGGCAGATACCTTTAGCCGAAGATAGCAGACCTAAGACAGCATTCACTGTCCCAGGAAGGCCACAATATCAATTTAAAGTGATGCCTTTCGGACTGTGCAATGCTGCCCAGCGGCTTTGTCGATTGATGGATAAAGTGGTGCCGTCTGAGCTCAAAGATAGGGTCTTCGTTTACCTAGACGACCTGTTAGTCGTGTCATCCAACTTCCAAGATCACATCGAGATGCTAAAAACAGTAGGGCAAAAGTTGACAGAGGCAGGCCTTACTATTAACATGAAGAAATCTAAATTCTGTTATAAAGAACTGAAGTACCTAGGTTATATTGTGGGAGGCGGAAAGCTAAAGCCTGATGAAGGTAAGGTAAGGGCAATTTTGGACATTAAACCACCAAAAAGTCAAAAAGAGGTGAGAAGATTTCTGGGAACAGTAGGGTGGTATCGTAGGTTCATCCACGATTTTTCAACGCTCACAGCACCGCTTACTGATACCCTCAAGAAAGCGCCAAAATTCGTTTTTACAACTGAAGCTTTAAAATCTTATGAAGAACTTAAAAATCGATTAGTAACTAGTCCAATTCTCTCCAGTCCTGATTTTGATAAGCCCTTTTATGTCCAGTGTGACGCTTCAAACGTAGGTGTAGGGGCAGTTCTGTTTCAAAAAGATCAGGAAGGAAACGAACACCCCATTGAGTATTTCTCGAAAAAACTTAACCAAGCTCAGAGAAATTACTCAACCACTGAAAAAGAATGCCTCGCAGTTGTATTGGCCATCGAGAAATTTCGGCAATACATCGAGCTCATGGATTTCACTGTTATTACAGATCATTCCAGTTTGAAGTGGCTCATGAGACAACAAGACCTAAATGGAAGATTGGCTAGGTGGAGTTTAAAACTCCAAGGCTTTAAATTTGACATAGAGCATAGAAAGGGGACGAAAAATGTCGTTCCGGATATGCTGTCAAGAAATGATATGGAGGAAATAACCACCGAAAGTAATATCTTAATTGATTTCAACTCAGAATTTTTCAAAAGTAAAGAATATTTAGCGCTAATAGATACAATCGAGCAAAATAAGGATAGATTACCCGATGTAAAGGTTGATGATGGGTTGGCATATAAAAGAGTGAAATTTAACAGGAATGATCTAGAAAATGAGGACGAATGTTGGAAGATTTGGTTGCCGTTGGAATTGACAGAAGGTATAATAAAAAAATCGCATGTTGACAATACATCTCATGGAGGCATAGCCAAGACGATTTACAACATTCGTGAATATTTTTATTGGCCGTCAATGGTAAAACAAATCCGTGAGTTTGTTCGAAATTGTTCCACATGTAAGGAGACCAAACACCCGAAACATATTTTACGTCCACCTATGGGAAACGAAGTTATAACACAAAGACCCTTCCAAAAAATCTACATAGATTTTCTCGGACCGTATCCCCGGACAAAATCAGGAAATACATTCATTTTTATAGTTCTCGACCATAAAACTAAATTTGTTCTTTTAAAAGCCCTATTTAAAGCTACCACTAAAGCAGTTATTAGATTCCTCAGAGATGAAGTATTTTACAAGTTCGGTGTACCGGAAACTGTACATTCGGACAATGGAAAACAATTCATCTCTGATGCTTTCAAAGAGTTTTTGGATCTTTTCCAAGTCAAGCACATTCGTAGTCCTATCTATTCTCCCCAAGCTAACGCTAGTGAGAGGGTGAACCAGTCGATCCTTAGTTCTATTAGGACGTTTCTAAATGGCGACCAAACCAAATGGGACGAAAACTTGTCTAAGATCGAATGCTCACTAAGATCAACTGTCCACTCTTCCACTGGTGTTACGCCATATTTCGCGCTAACCGGATACAACATGGTTACCCATGCTGACGCTTACCAAATTCTGAAAAAGTTGAACGCTGCTGAAGAAGGTGACATGCTTATATTGCCTAAATCTTCACAGATGCAAATAATACACAAAAAAATTAGCGAAAAGTTACACGATGCGTACTTAAGAAATGTTAAGTCATATAACTTAAAAAGCAGACAAATAAAATACATACCCGGTCAGGAAGTTTACCGTAAAAATTTTATACAGAGCAATTTTTCTAAAGGTATCAATGCAAAATTATGTAAACCTTGGCTAAAATGTAGGATTAGAAAAGCTATAGGACAAAACCAGTACGAAATCGAAAACCTTAAGGGTCAACTAATAGGGGTAATTCACGCACAACACCTAAAACAATGAGGACTGAAATTTTGAAGAAGTAATCGTAAAAGTTGTAATGAGTAAAAAGCTAATTGTCATTTTTTAACTATATTCGGAACTTTTCCTATAAAAAAAAAAAAATTAACAGCATAAGAAATATTAGTACCACATAATTTACCATAGTTTGTAATATATCTCAAAGAAAATATAAAATTGTTTTTCTTTTCTAGAATAGTTTTGTCATATTAAATAAAAGTGATACCCGGTGTATACTCCTATTTATGACATTTTTCTAATTCGATAGAAAATTGCCACGGAAGCACCAAAAACAAATAGGAACTACTTTCTAATCTTAAAATCTGGAAATATCTCCAAAATTCATAATGAAAGTAATCCCAACATCATCTCAATAAAAACTACAAACACTTGCCATTTAAAATCTAACTAAACTAAAAGATTTTTTTTAATGAGTACACGCTTTACAAGTTGCTGACCAGTAGAATATTCCTGTCAGACTTGAAATCCTTTTCGCTTAACTGAATATGCAGTTGATAATGATCCATTTTTTTTAATCTAACAGATAGTGATAAATTGATTTCTTTATAAAATTATAAAATCTATCCCTGATTATTGACATTTTAAGTAGATGCATTTGAATTTAGAATTATATAAAATCTTGCCTATAAACAGAAATGGTTTCTTTGTAAAGACTATTTTTACCAAGAAAATTAAAAACAAAAATTTTCAAAAAATGAATGTTTTAAAAGTATATTTGTGTATAATAAAGTTAATTTATAACCCATTCACATTAAAAGTTTTGAGGAGTTTTTAATAACGAAAACCACTTTGTAAATCTGATTGCGATTATTTAGATCTTTTGGCATTTATTGAGTTTTCAAGTAAAAATTTTTTTACTTGTGTTAAAAAAGTTTCAAAAAAATAGTTAATGCCAACACCTTTTAGTGGATCACAAAACCTTTTTTTTTTTTTAGCAAATCTCAAAACTACATTTCCAAAAGATAAGTAAAGCTCTAAATATTGAAAAATTTTCTTGAACAGTTGTTTTCGATTAGTATTGGGAAATGTGTGGTTTTTGAAAAAAAAAAAAAAAAAAAAACTACTTTAAAGGGTTTTCGGGCTTAATGTGAATGAGCTAATAAATGCACCACACCGATTTCTATTTCAAATCACGATTTTTATGATACTTTTTTTTGAGAGCCTTTTCGTTCTCATTAAAAAAATTAACAAAAGAAAAAAAAAAGCTTTTGTTACTTACCAATATCATCTGATTAAAACACACTTTGGCGGGAACCGGATACTAGGCCATCTTGATCGATCGCAACTTCCTTCCACCTTGACATCAAGAACATGAAAATTTACTTCCTAAAGATGTTTGTAAATAACAAATTTATTTTGTTATTTAAATTGTAAATATTTTGTTATATAGCCCATTCACATTGAAGGTCTTAAGTGTTTTGGAAATTGAAAACATCAATGAATACACAATCATAATTTTTTTAAATTTCGCACTTGTTGAGTTTTTAGGACAAATGAATTTAAAAATCGCGATTAACGTTAAATTTTATTCACAGATAACCTTAAAAACAATAAAATAACAACGTTTTTTTTACATTCCAATGTAAATTTAAAATTTTTTTAAAAAAAAACATAAAATATTTGTTTTTTTTAGTTTTTTTAGACCGACACTTGTTTTCGTTAAATAAATAAATAAACTTAGTGCCGTACCGGTAATTCAAAAGTTTTCGTAAAAAAAAAAAAATTAACACACAAATATTTTTTATTTTGAATGTGAAAACTTAAGTTTTTAATATTGTTTTAAGCCAAAAACTACTTTAACGAGTTTTCGAGCTTGATGTGAATGAGCTATTAAACAAAATTATTTAAAAAAAAAAAAAAACATATACACTTTTCACTTCACTATTCTTTGTTAAATTTTTTTTACTTGACTTTTTTTTTAAATTTAAAAAAAAAAGAACAAAAAAAAAAAATTTTTTTTAATATTAAAAATATTGCGCGAATCACTCACTTTGGGATCACAAAACTTAAAGAAAGAATCACGTTCAAAAAACACGGTTATATACTTCCTAGTAGGTAAAGGACAAGTTGGTAGCACTTCAATGTCGGCCATTAAAGAAATTTGATTTAATACGGAACAAAAAGTTACAACCCTGTTTCCCTCCTCTTTTTCTGCAGCAGGCTACTGAAAAAGAGTAGGCTTTGTGACAGTCATGTTGTCGTTAGACTTATTCCCGTTTTTTTTATGTCTTGCTATTAACAAAACAACTTGTCAACATACCATAAATATGGTAGGACAAGATAAAAACCAATACTCGGTCTGGCAACACCAATGACATTCAGCAAGTACCTGACTAAACGTCAATGTACCAATTACTTTAAAAATGTGGAAATCTAATGCATGTCAATGCATGTGCAAAATTTTGGCGTCATTCTAAAAAGTTCAGTGGCTGTGGTCAGTACCACAAATATAACCAGAAAATTAAAAGTGTTATTTGTGTTTAAAGTTTTTCTTAAAGTGCGTTTTTTTAAATTTTTTTTGTCACTCACACAAAAAAAAAGGGATCAGTGTTAATTGGAAGTGAAAGTGAATTCCGAGTATAACAAGACACCATCCCACATTTATTGGAAATACCATTCTATTGAAGACCACTACTTAGGAGATAGAAGAGTGAATGAATTGGTGGAACTTCACCTGGAAGCGTGCACCTAGAAAGAAAAAGGTATGTAGGTGGTAGTGTTGAAAGTTAAAAAAAAAAAAAAAAACAGTTTTAAAGAAACTTATATTTGTAAAAAAAAGACAGGCCCTGTATTTTGCGTCCCTTTGGAATATTCGTGTAGATGATCGTCACAGACATTGTTGCGATTCCTTGGTAACCAAGACGGCAGCTGCCTTTACGAAAAAGTGATTCCAAGCCAAAATAGTGAGTGAAAAATAGAAAAATAGCTAAATTAAAAACAAAATAAAGAACGTGTTGTAAAATTTGTTATTTACCTGTACCGTTATATTTTAATTTCGTAGGCACGTGGCAATAGCCTCATAAAATAACGGTATCGTGAGTCTGATAACTGATGTGTACAGTTATTCAACACGTGTTCCTAAAATTCTTGAAAAGACACCAAGCTACAACAAAAAGACTATCTGTGACTATTATATACATACTTGATTACATACTTACCTAGTTCTACACTTACTTGATTATATACTTACCTATTATATACATACTTGATTAAATATATACTTACCTAATTCTACACTTACTTGATTATATACTTACCTATTATATACATACTTGATTATATACTTACCTAATTTTACACTTAATTATATACTTACCTATTATATACTTACCTTATTATATACTTACCCAATTATATACTTACCTATTATATACCTACCTAAACTTATAATTACCTAAATATTACTCTTAATTGATAAACTTAAACTACAATTATACCTATGCTAATTTGATTATATATAGATACATACTTATACCTAATACTAGTTTAATAATATCTCATTATATTTCTAACTATATATTCTTATAATTATATAACTATACTTATATGATGACATTTATATAAGCTACTTTATATCATGTAATCATATAACTATTTTTATATAATTATACTTATACATAGTGTTATATAGCATATAAGACTTAACTTTACATAAACTTAACTTAAAAATGATCACTTGAATTAAAATTCCTTAAATTTTTCAAAAAAATTTAAATTAAAAAAAAACTAGAGATTTTCTTATAAGAGCTATATTTTGACTTTTTGATTAAAAACATTCATTTAAAACTTTATTTTGTTTTAAAAAAATTTATTTTCTAAAAATAAATTTCTAAAACAAAATGAATGTCCTAAAATACTTTTTTTCAAAATTTTGTTTAATAATTTAAATTCTCCTAATATACGATTAGAACTGAATGAATAAAATCTTAAATGTTTAAAATAAATAAATAAAATAATATGAAATATAAATTTGAGATAATAAAATTAAAATAAATAAATAAAATAATATGAAATATAAATTTGAGATAATAAAATAAAAATAGATAAATAAAATAATATGAAATATAAATTTGAGATAATAAAATAAAAATAGATAAATAAAACAATATGAAATATAAATTTGAGATAATAAAGTAAAAATAGATAAATAAAATAATATAAAATAAAATTTAAATAAAAGAAATTAAAATAAACTGAAATAAAAATCAAAATAAAATTAAAATAAATAAATAAAATAATATGAAATATTAATAATAATAATAAAAGATAAAAATAATAAAATAATATAACATAAAATTGAAATAAAATGAATAATATAATATCAAATTGAAATAATATGAAATAAAATTAAAATAAACTGAAAAAAAATTAAAATAAATAAATAAAATAAGATAAAAATTAAATAAATAATAATACTGAATAATTAAATGATTTAAATAACTTATAAGCTAAATCTAAAAATAAAAATCCCTTTCTCTTTTATTCAAATATGATTTAAATAAAAAAAAAAAGATCTTTATATGGCTTCCGATTGCGGTTACAATTAAATAAATCATAAGTTAAGCATTAAACTTTATTAATAATTAATAATTTATTTTTTTATTGACATAAGATGTAGAGCATCACGATAAATTGTATTCTTTTATATTTTTTTATTTTACTTTAATAAATACAATTGTTATATATATTGGAATTATGTGGTAATCCCATTATTTCTTGGTTGTGATGGAGCCGGTAAATTGAAGTTGCGGTAAGTATACGAATAGGGACAGGACTCGAAGAAGCAGGCCCAGAGTTCTGTCACTGGATGACTTCATCAAGTCATATGGGGTGGGCAGCCTGTCCAGGACAAACCAACTGGTCCTGAAGACATCATGTCTAAAGAATAGCAGCTTCTATCGTCAAACGTCCGTCTGGTCTTTTGGTCATTCTCATCCAGTAATTGTTTTGTCCAATGTTGTATGTATAACCAGCTTCAAGTCAAACCATCGACTTCCCATTATGGCACGAAACTTTATTTTTTTTTGTGAATGTGCACCCAACCAAGTGGAAAGATCCCCCCCAATCCGGCGAGCTACAGCCTACCATCTAGTGCCAATCCACGATGAAGCACATGGGTGAGTTGAAGATACATTCTTCAACAAACAAAAAGCACAAACGACCATCACAATGTATTGAAGAGGGTAGAAATGTTATTCCATGCATCTTTCTTCTTTTTGTTAGTATTTGAATCAATTTTACTATTTTCAACTACTTCTAGTTGCTCCATGACCAGTTTCGATAAAATATCCTATAAATTCGTATGCATGACGTTTTAGTATAAATGTAAATAAAATGTACTTACTTTTTCATCCTGCTCCCAGTTGGAACCTCTTTTAAAAGATTTCTTTTCATTTTTTCCTATTTTTTCCATGTTATTTTCAAAATTTTTGTAAAATTTTTATTATTAATAAACTTTAAGTGACGGTTGAAATGTGGTGAAAAACAAAAAACAGGGTTATTTAATAAAAATCAGAGTTGATAGAAAGAAATACAGGGATGTTTAAATTTTATTTAGTCAGAAGTTATGAACACAAACTAATTTGTGGCAGATAGGACACTTAAAAAAATAAGTCTGGCAACCAATCTGTCGTTAACCCTTTATTTGAAAAGAGATAGCAAATGTTACTTTTTACATACCGCTGTCTCTTTTTAAATTCGGGGTAATGTTTGTTTACATTTTAATAAGAAAATATTTTATCAGAAGCAACAAAATTGAGAAAAATTCTAATTTGCGCCAAAGTTAGAATTGTTACTTCAATTTTGTTTCATCAATTCAACGAGCACAATACTCCAACAAACACAGAAACATGTAAGTATTAGCAAATTATAATTTTAATATAATTATTAACAAATTTTATTTTCAGGTGTCTGTCTGTTGAGAGCATTTCATTTCTTGGAAAATTTTGGAATTAAAATTAGAAGAAATCGGCTTACATTTGACCACAGCTTCCGCACAACCTCGTCTAGGCTAACCGCTTATTTACCAATAAATAACAAATTATAACAATTTGGTAGGTGTATAAAAGTTTTACATAAGCACTAGAAAGCATATATTTCATCAAAATCGGTTTTTATTCAACCATAGCTGCCATACAAAACACTTTTGGAGACAACAGCATCAATAACATCATCAACAACAGCATCTTCATCATCATCAACAGTTACCACTGTTGATGCAAGATTTTGCTTATAATAGTTATATTTGTGACGAATTGAATTCTGATTTGCTGGAACAAATTCCTTTAATTCAACTATAAATGGACAAGGTAAAAAATACACTTAAAAGGCAATAAATGATAAATTATAATAGCTAAACTAAATTTAGTAAAAGAAGTCTTATGTGAATGCTAGCCAGTTTGTCACAATCGGTCACCATTTGACCACTCTCCCATATAAAAACTTTTGGAAACACAAAAATACCAAAAAGATAGGGGGTTTGTGTCCATCTGTCCATCAAATGAAAGCACGATAGCGCCTTAAAAAAAAGAGATAGAGACAAAATTTTACAAAAGTATTTTCGATATCTTAAGAAAGTTTTGTATTGAAAATGGACGAAATCGGTTCACATTTAGTTAGAGCTCCCATATAACCCTGCCCCGAGAATCAAATTTATGCTGATAAATTGAATACAATTGTAATATATATATAATATATATATATAATTCCCCGACAACATTCCAATTGGAACAAGGGGTACTTCTCTCAGACAATGAGCTGCATCCGATTCTATTTTTTTTAGACTCATTGAAAGGGACCTACGTTTTAACGCCGGCTCCGAACGGCAAATGCATTATTTAGAAAAGTTTTACATAGCCTAATACTCAATAACCAGTGGCTAGCTGAGTTATGAGGTGAGCCGCCGCTTTTTTTTTTTTGAAAATTTATTTTTTCAAGTGAGTCTGGCCAGGGATCGAACTTGGGCCTCTGGTATGCTAGGCGGATGACTAACCTGCTATACCAGTTGTAATATCTAGGACAACTAAATTTAGAACAGAGAAGTTTTACGCAACTATTGATCAGTATATCAAATTTGATAGGAATCGGTCCATTTTTGACCATAGCTTTCATATAAAAAACGCTCCCGGTAACCACTAAAATGCCACAAACGCCAGTTAAAACCTATTAAATTATTCGCATTAGCCGATGAAGGTTTCTAAACTGTTGTTACCAATTTCCGACGGCTGGCGACACTGAAAATTAAAAAAAAAATGAAATAAATATTAAACTGTGCTTTTTTTAACCGAAAACTTTTTTAAAGAAACATTTTTTAACCGAAAACTTTTCTAAAGAAAAATTTTTTACCCGAAAACTTTTCTAAAGAAAAATTTTTTAACCGAAAAATTTTCTATAGAAAATTTTTTTTTAACCGAAAAATTTTCTATAGAAAATTTTTTTTTAACCGAAAAATTTTCTATAGAAAATTTTTTTTTAACCGAAAAATTTTCTATAGAAATTTTTTTTTTAACCGAAAAATTTTCTATAGAAAATTTTTTTTTAACCGAAAAATTTTCTATAGAAAATTTTTTTTTAACCGAAAAATTTTCTATAGAAAATTTTTTTTTAACCGAAAAATTTTCTATAGAAAATTTTTTTTTAACCGAAAAATTTTCTATAGAAAATTTTTTTTTAACCGAAAAATTTTCTATAGAAAATTTTTTTTTAACCGAAAAATTTTCTATAGAAAATTTTTTTTTAACCGAAAAATTTTCTATAGAAAATTTTTTTTTAACCGAAAAATTTTCTATAGAAAATTTTTTTTTTAACCGAAAAATTTTCTATAGAAAATTTTTTTTAACCGAAAAATTTTCTATAGAAAATTTTTTTTAACCGAAAAATTTTCTATAGAAAATTTTTTTTTAACCGAAAAATTTTCTATAGAAAATTTTTTTTAACCGAAAAATTTTCTATAGAAAAATTTTTTTAATCCAAAATTTTTCTGTAAGAAAATTTTTTTAACCGAAAAATTTTCTATGGACAAATTTTTTAAACGAAAATTTACCATAGAAAATTTTTTATCCGAAAATTTTCTTTAGAAAAAGTTTTTTACATAAAAATTTTTTAACTGAAAAATTTTCTATAGAAAACTTTTATTCACTGCAAAATTTTCTATAGAAATATTTTTAACCGAAAAATTTTTTATAGAAAAATTTTCTACAAAAAATTTTTTTAGCCGAAAAATTTTCTAAAGAAAAATTTTTTAACCGAAAATTTTTCTAAAGAATAATTTTTTAACCTACAAATAACTTTTTAATCGAAAAATTTTCTATAGAAAAATTAATTTTTTTTTTTAATTTTTAAAACTACTGTATAAAAACTACTGTTTAGATAAAAATAAATGAGAATATATTTTTCACGGGCTCTTTTATTACATTTTTTTTTAATAAATTAATGAAAACACTACATTTTATAGTTATTATTCAGATTTACACTCATTGATCTCTAGAAAAATGGTTACAATCCAAGCCAAAGTCCTTAGCAGTGCCATGTCCAGATTGAGGTTATTAATCAGAAAAGTTAAAATGAACCTATATGAAAATAATTGAATATAAGTAATAAATTAATGATTTTTTCTTTCCTAGAATTAGTTGAGGATATTAACGATTGATCCCGAGAAGATTTGCTCCAGACCAAGCCAAAGTCCTGTAGCAGTGCCAGGTCCAAATTGAGGTTTTTCATCAAAAAAAAGTAAATTGAAACTATATGAAAAAATTGAATACAAATAATAAATTAATGATTTTTTTCTTCCGTAGATATAGTTTAAGATACTTACTAATGATCCCGAGAATATTTCCCCAGTCTAAGCCAAAGTCCTAGAGCAGTGCCATGTCCAAATTCAAGGTTTTCATCAAAAAAGGTAAATTTAATCTATATGAACAAATATAATGTAAATACTAAATTAATTACTTTTTTTCTTCCCTAGAGTTAGCTGAGGATACTTACGATTGATCCTAAGAAGATTTGTCCCAGCCCAAGCCAAAGTCCTACAGCAGTGCGAGGTCCAAACTCAGGTTTTTAATCAAAAAAGGTAAATTGAATCTATATGAATAAATTTAATATAAATACTAAATTATGATTTTGTTCTTTCCTAGAGTTAGTTGAGGAAACTTACGATTGATCCTTAAAAGTTTTGCTCCAATCGATGATGGAGTTCTTCAGCAGCGCTCATACCTAAATTTAGTTTTTTAGCTAGCCAAAAGGATTAATTTAAAGATAAATAAAAAATATATAAGAAAAACCATTGTGCATTATTTATTTATATAATAGCTTAGTACTTACCATTGATGGAAGAAAAATTTTCCTAAATTCCTTTAAGAATTTTGAAATCCACTTTTTATTACTCAGTTTCTTCTATTCAGTTGTATTTTTCATCAGATTAAAATTTTCACTTACTGTTTGAAAAAAAATCTACTTCCATCTGCCGGCTACAACAACTTTTCGCTGCAATAGAAGAAACTTTTGTTACTAAAATATTCTTATAAATGCAAATATATAACTTCAAACACATTACTTACCTTTAAACATTGCCTTTTTTCTTCGTTTAATAAGCAGCTTTTTACATTTTTGTGAACTTTTCATTCATAAAAATAAGGATTTAAATTTGTTGCCTCTAAAATTTTTTTACAAAAAGAAGCTGAAAAGAGAATTTTTAGTTTTAAAAATACACCTCTTGCTTATAAAAAATACATTGAATTTACCACTTACCTGTTCAAATTTTATTTCTCTAATATTTTAAACACTTTTTGTTTGATTATTTTTATATTTTAATTTATAATTTAAAAAAGAAAATTATTGTAAAATTTTCAACCCCCAATTGTTTTGTTTTTATTTTTTATCATATGGTAAATGTTGTACCATATAGCTGTTTTCACTAGCACATTGTTTTTAAGGCATGTAGTATATTACTTGTTTTTCAGATAAAAGGGTTAAGATGGCGGCATAAACTGCTGTTAATCCACTTTTTGAAACGTCACAAGTAAGGTGTCTGCTTAGTTTGTGGTTAAAAGACTATTTCGGCCACAAATTAGGCGCAGATAGGACACTTAAAAAAATAAGTCTGGCAACCAATCTGTCGTTAACCCTTTATTTGAAAAGAGATAGCAAATGTTACTTTTTACATACCGCTGTCTCTTTTTAAATTCGGGGTAATGTTTGTTTACATTTTAATAAGAAAATATTTTATCAGAAGCAACAAAATTGAGAAAAATTCTAATTTGCGCCAAAGTTAGAATTGTTACTTCAATTTTGTTTCATCAATTCAACGAGCACAATACTCCAACAAACACAGAAACATGTAAGTATTAGCAAATTATAATTTTAATATAATTATTAACAAATTTTATTTTCAGGTGTCTGTCTGTTGAGAGCATTTCATTTCTTGGAAAATTTTGGAATTAAAATTAGAAGAAATCGGCTTACATTTGACCACAGCTTCCGCACAACCTCGTCTAGGCTAACCGCTTATTTACCAATAAATAACAAATTATAACAATTTGGTAGGTGTATAAAAGTTTTACATAAGCACTAGAAAGCATATATTTCATCAAAATCGGTTTTTATTCAACCATAGCTGCCATACAAAACACTTTTGGAGACAACAGCATCAATAACATCATCAACAACAGCATCTTCATCATCATCAACAGTTACCACTGTTGATGCAAGATTTTGCTTATAATAGTTATATTTGTGACGAATTGAATTCTGATTTGCTGGAACAAATTCCTTTAATTCAACTATAAATGGACAAGGTAAAAAATACACTTAAAAGGCAATAAATGATAAATTATAATAGCTAAACTAAATTTAGTAAAAGAAGTCTTATGTGAATGCTAGCCAGTTTGTCACAATCGGTCACCATTTGACCACTCTCCCATATAAAAACTTTTGGAAACACAAAAATACCAAAAAGATAGGGGGTTTGTGTCCATCTGTCCATCAAATGAAAGCACGATAGCGCCTTAAAAAAAAGAGATAGAGACAAAATTTTACAAAAGTATTTTCGATATCTTAAGAAAGTTTTGTATTGAAAATGGACGAAATCGGTTCACATTTAGTTAGAGCTCCCATATAACCCTGCCCCGAGAATCAAATTTATGCTGATAAATTGAATACAATTGTAATATATATAATATATATATATATAATTCCCCGACAACATTCCAATTGGAACAAGGGGTACTTCTCTCAGACAATGAGCTGCATCCGATTCTATTTTTTTTAGACTCATTGAAAGGGACCTACGTTTTAACGCCGGCTCCGAACGGCAAATGCATTATTTAGAAAAGTTTTACATAGCCTAATACTCAATAACCAGTGGCTAGCTGAGTTATGAGGTGAGCCGCCGCTTTTTTTTTTTGAAAATTTATTTTTTCAAGTGAGTCTGGCCAGGGATCGAACTTGGGCCTCTGGTATGCTAGGCGGATGACTAACCTGCTATACCAGTTGTAATATCTAGGACAACTAAATTTAGAACAGAGAAGTTTTACGCAACTATTGATCAGTATATCAAATTTGATAGGAATCGGTCCATTTTTGACCATAGCTTTCATATAAAAAACGCTCCCGTTAACCACTAAAATGCCACAAACGCCAGTTAAAACCTATTAAATTATTCGCATTAGCCGATGAAGGTTTCTAAACTGTTGTTACCAATTTCCGACGGCTGGCGACACTGAAAATTAAAAAAAAAAATGAAATAAATATTAAACTGTGCTTTTTTTAACCGAAAACTTTTTTAAAGAAACATTTTTTAACCGAAAACTTTTCTAAAGAAAAATTTTTTACCCGAAAACTTTTCTAAAGAAAAATTTTTTAACCGAAAAATTTTCTATAGAAAATTTTTTTTTAACCGAAAAATTTTCTATAGAAAATTTTTTTTTAACCGAAAAATTTTCTATAGAAAATTTTTTTTTAACCGAAAAATTTTCTATAGAAAATTTTTTTTTAACCGAAAAATTTTCTATAGAAAATTATTTTTTAACCGAAAAATTTTCTATAGAAAATTTTTTTTTAACCGAAAAATTTTCTATAGAAAATTTTTTTTAACCGAAAAATTTTCTATAGAAAATTTTTTTTTAACCGAAAAATTTTCTATAGAAAATTTTTTTTTAACCGAAAAATTTTCTATAGAAAATTTTTTTTTAACCGAAAAATTTTCTATAGAAAATTTTTTTTTAACCGAAAAATTTTCTATAGAAAATTTTTTTTTTAACCGAAAAATTTTCTATAGAAAATTTTTTTTAACCGAAAAATTTTCTATAGAAAATTTTTTTTTAACCGAAAAATTTTCTATAGAAAATTTTTTTTAACCGAAAAATTTTCTATAGAAAAATTTTTTTAATCCAAAATTTTTCTGTAAGAAAATTTTTTTAACCGAAAAATTTTCTATGGACAAATTTTTTAAACGAAAATTTACCATAGAAAATTTTTTATCCGAAAATTTTCTTTAGAAAAAGTTTTTTACATAAAAATTTTTTAACTGAAAAATTTTCTATAGAAAACTTTTATTCACTGCAAAATTTTCTATAGAAATATTTTTAACCGAAAAATTTTCTACAAAAAAATTTTTTAGCCGAAAAATTTTCTAAAGAAAAATTTTTTAACCGAAAATTTTTCTAAAGAATAATTTTTTAACCTAAAAATAACTTTTTAATCGAAAAATTTTCTATAGAAAAATTAATTTTTTTTTTAATTTTTAAAACTACTGTATAAAAACTACTGTTTAGATAAAAATAAATGAGAATATATTTTTCACGGGCTCTTTTATTACATTTTTTTTAATAAATTAATGAAAACACTACATTTTATAGTTATTATTCAGATTTACACTCATTGATCTCTAGAAAAATTGTTACAATCCAAGCCAAAGTCCTTAGCAGTGCCATGTCCAGATTGAGGTTATTAATCAGAAAAGTTAAAATGAACCTATATGAAAATAATTGAATATAAGTAATAAATTAATGATTTTTTCTTTCCTAGAATTAGTTGAGGATATTAACGATTGATCCCGAGAAGATTTGCTCCAGACCAAGCCAAAGTCCTGTAGCAGTGCCAGGTCCAAATTGAGGTTTTTCATCAAAAAAAAGTAAATTGAAACTATATGAAAAAATTGAATACAAATAATAAATTAATGATTTTTTTCTTCCGTAGATATAGTTTAAGATACTTACTAATGATCCCGAGAATATTTCCCCAGTCTAAGCCAAAGTCCTAGAGCAGTGCCATGTCCAAATTCAAGGTTTTCATCAAAAAAGGTAAATTTAATCTATATGAACAAATATAATGTAAATACTAAATTAATTACTTTTTTTCTTCCCTAGAGTTAGCTGAGGATACTTACGATTGATCCTAAGAAGATTTGTCCCAGCCCAAGCCAAAGTCCTACAGCAGTGCGAGGTCCAAACTCAGGTTTTTAATCAAAAAAGGTAAATTGAATCTATATGAATAAATTTAATATAAATACTAAATTATGATTTTGTTCTTTCCTAGAGTTAGTTGAGGAAACTTACGATTGATCCTTAAAAGTTTTGCTCCAATCGATGATGGAGTTCTTCAGCAGCGCTCATACCTAAATTTAGTTTTTTAGCTAGCCAAAAGGATTAATTTAAAGATAAATAAAAAATATATAAGAAAAACCATTGTGCATTATTTATTTATATAATAGCTTAGTACTTACCATTGATGGAAGAAAAATTTTCCTAAATTCCTTTAAGAATTTTGAAATCCACTTTTTATTACTCAGTTTCTTCTATTCAGTTGTATTTTTCATCAGATTAAAATTTTCACTTACTGTTTGAAAAAAAATCTACTTCCATCTGCCGGCTACAACAACTTTTCGCTGCAATAGAAGAAACTTTTGTTACTAAAATATTCTTATAAATGCAAATATATAACTTCAAACACATTACTTACCTTTAAACATTGCCTTTTTTCTTCGTTTAATAAGCAGCTTTTTACATTTTTGTGAACTTTTCATTCATAAAAATAAGGATTTAAATTTGTTGCCTCTAAAATTTTTTTACAAAAAGAAGCTGAAAAGAGAATTTTTAGTTTTAAAAATACACCTCTTGCTTATAAAAAATACATTGAATTTACCACTTACCTGTTCAAATTTTATTTCTCTAATATTTTAAACACTTTTTGTTTGATTATTTTTATACCCTTCACCAATAGGTGAAAGGGTATTATAAGTTTGTGATTCCGTTTGTAATTTTTTTATTAGTGATCGTAGACCCCATAAAAATTATACCGATCGACTCAGAATCGGGAGGAGAATCGATTAAGCGATGTCCGTCTGTCTGTCTGTCTGTCTGTCTGTCCGTCCGTCTGTCTGTCTGTCTGTTGAAATCAAGTTTCTGAAGCCCCTGGAGGATGGACTTACATAAATTATATATCAGATTTTAGGAAATTCTCCCGCAATGAACGCTATTAAATTTCATTAAAATCGGTTTATAACCACCGAAAATATCGAAAAAATACCAAAAATTAGACGAAAATTTGAAAATTTTTGATTGAAACACACTTTTAAATAACAAGAGAAAAAAGATACTCGTGGTGTACATGTAATAATATATTATATATCAGATTGTAGGAAATATTTTCCCAAAGCACTCTGTAAAATTTCATCAAAATCGGTCCATAAACAACTGAGATATCGCCAAAACACTGAATTTGATGTATCGCAAATTGCCCAAAGAACACATTAGAGAATGTTTGTTGAAAAAATTAAATGCAGAAATAGGAAAAACTATCCTCCTTTAGTACGGACCTACATAAATTTTATATCAGATTTTAGGAAATTCCCCCACCAAGCACGTTATTAAATTTTA
Source organism: Stomorhina lunata (assembly GCA_933228675.1). Classification (NCBI taxonomy): domain Eukaryota; kingdom Metazoa; phylum Arthropoda; class Insecta; order Diptera; family Rhiniidae; genus Stomorhina; species Stomorhina lunata. The sequence continues at coordinate 63,861,613 of OW121741.1, read as the reverse complement.
TCAAAAGCGGTCTATAAACAATTGAGATATCGCCATAACACTACATTTGATGTACAGCAAATTGCCCAAAGTACGTGTCTAAGAAATTTTGTTTACATTTTGTAAGTATTGTTTCAGCGATATCTCAGGTGTTTATGGACCGATTGTGATGAAATTTGACATCGTTCTTTATGGGAGGATTTTCTAAAATCTGATATATATACTCCACAAATCTGATTATGAATACCATTCAAATTGTACCGATCAACTCAGAATCGGCACAAGAATCGATTTCGCGACCTCCGTCCGTCTGTCCGTCCGTCTATTTGTTTGCCCGTCCGTCCGTCTGTTTGTTTGTCCGTCCGTCTATATGTCCGTCCGTCTACCTGTCTGTCCTTTTTATACCTTCACCAATAGGTGAAAGGGTATTATAAGTTTGTGATTCCGTTTGTAATTTTTTTATTAGTGATCGTAGACCCCATAAAAATTATACCGATCGACTCAGAATCGGGAGGAGAATCGATTAAGCGATGTCCGTCTGTCTGTCTGTCTGTCCGTCCGTCTGTCTGTCTGTCTGTCTGTCTGTCTGTTGAAATCAAGTTCCTGAAGCCCCTGGAGGATGGACTTACATAAATTATATATCAGATTTTAGGAAATTCTCCCGCAATGAACGCTATTAAATTTCATTAAAATCGGTTTATAAACACCGAAAATATCGAAAAAATACCAAAAATTAGACGAAAATTTGAAAATTTTTGATTGAAACACACTTTTAAATAACAAGAGAAAAAAGATACTCCTGGTGTACATGTGATAACATGTTATATATCAGATTGTAGGAAATATTTTCCCAAAGCACTCTAAAATTTCATTAAAATCGGTCCATAAACAACTGAGATATCGCCAAAACACTGAATTTGATGTATCGCAAATTGCCCAAAGAACACATTAGAGAATGTTTGTTGAAAAAATTAAATGCAGAAATAGGAAAAACTATCCTCCTTTAGTACGGACCTACATAAATTTTATATCAGATTTTAGGAAATTCCCCCACCAAGCACGTTATTAAATTTTATCAAAAGCGGTCTATATACAATTGAGATATCGCCATAACACTACATTTGATGTACAGCAAATTGCCCAAAGTACGTGTCTAAGAAATTTTGTTTACATTTTGTAAGTATTGTTTCAGCGATATCTCAGGTGTTTATGGACCGATTGTGATGAAATTTGACATCGTTCTTTATGGGAGGATTTTCTAAAATCTGATATATATACTCCACAAATCTGATTATGAATACCATTCAAATTGTACCGATCAACACAGAATCGGCACAAGAATCGATTTCGCGACCTCCGTCCGTCTGTTTGTATGCCCGTCCGTCCGTCTGTTTGTTTGTCCGTCCGTCTATATGTCCGTCCGTCTACCTGTCTGTCCTTTTTTCTGTTGTAGTCAAGTTTTTGGAGCTCCTGTTTTGTCCATATCTCAGATGTTTATTTTGATGAAGTTTAATAGCGTCCTTCGCAGGGGATTATCTAAATCCTGATGCATTCTGTAATTTGTGGTAGATATAATTTAGCGTTTAAGCGATAATGTTTTGATCGACAATGTTGAAATTCAGGGTGGGACAATTCAGGAGCTCCACAAATCTGGTTTTAGCAGACAGACACACTGCATTTATCTTAATTTTGTGTCTGACTTTTGAACATTATGATAACATTTGAGAATGTATTATATATCAAATTATAGGTAATCTTCTTAGGAAGTACAAAAATGCAGCTAATTACATGATATCCGTTCAAAACCTACATATGTATGTATCTCACATATCAACAAAAATTTAAATTTTTTAATTGCAATTGGGAGAAATCCGTTCACGTTTGACAATTGATCCCGTAAAACTTCGCCTAAGGCAATCTCTTAGTAGCTAATAAATGACAAATTATAATAGATACGATGATGACATTTAGTATAAAGACGTTGTACAATATTGATATTCAGGACAATAGCGCCCAAAATAAACTTTCTAGAGGGACAACATTTTACAAAAGTATTTCTGATTTTTTGAAAAGTTCGATATTGAAAATGGGCGAGCTCTATTCACATTTAGTGAAATCTCCCATATAAACCCGACCGGGAATCGATTTAATGCTGATAAATTAAATTACATTAAAATTGCACAAAGAACTAGAGCAAAACTTTCCAAACATCCATCGGACAGATCGAAAGAACTATACATCCCAAATATTATTGATGAAGTGTTCATTTTAATTAATTAACTAACTTCAAATTAATAAGTAAACTTTTCCGACAAAGCTGATAACCATCCATTCAAAAGCTGTATATTTCACGTATGTATCTAAAACTAAGAGTGTATACCCTATAATTTTAAGGCTTGTATACATTGACAATCATTGTTAAAGCTTTGACCTAAATCAGTCCGCTAACTTCAGAGTTTTACATAACTAATCAAGAATGCATGCCAGAATACTTAAACTTCATCAAATCTTGTAGTCTAGTAATCATTATCTTTCACAAAGGGACCACTTTAGAACCCAAGTGAAGCTTCCCTAGACATCAGCCACCTGCCCAACCTAACCTTTGGGTGCATAACTATTCTAGATGATGACGCCACCGAAAAGGTTTTCGTTTTCCGACTCTTAATTTTAAAGACTCTTTGCATATAATACTAGTATAACCAAATATTGCTACGAATTACATTAAGTACTTTTGGAACACCATTGGTGAAGGGTATCCAAGATTCGGCAAAGCCGAATATACCACTCTTACTTGTTATATTTTAATTTATAATTTAAAAAAGAAAATTATTGTAAAATTTTCAACCCCCAATTGTTTTGTTTTTATTTTTTATCATATGGTAAATGTTGTACCATATAGCTGTTTTCACTAGCACATTGTTTTTAAGGCATGTAGTATATTACTTGTTTTTCAGATAAAAGGGTTAAGATGGCGGCATAAACTGCTGTTAATCCACTTTTTGAAACGTCACAAGTAAGGTGTCTGCTTAGTTTGTGATTTCGGCAGTTTACTTAAAAATTCTAATAGGAATAAACTTTCTACTAACACTCTTTAGGGATTGTAAATGCTTACAACAACAGATGAACATTTTAAATTATTTAGTAAAACCATGTATTTTTTAAGGATTCGAATAAAAATTATCTTTTATAAGATCTTGTTTATTTTTCAAATTTCATTCAATATGTATCACATATTTATTTATTTATTTATTATTTAAGTCTAAAAGAGTAATAAAAATTTGAATCTTAATTAGGTATTTAAATATGTTATAATTCTTTGTTTGACAGTTTTTGTAGATAATGAGAAATCAATAATATTATATAAGTCGTTGAAATCTTTACAAATCCTTCTAATGGGGTCAGCATCAGCATAATTTCTGCGGAAAACTTCTATAAATAGCGGCCGAAAATTACGAGTAAGTCTTTGCGGGACATTAAAGAATATGTTGTGTATTAGAAATTCGGCGTTAACTTCACCATTAATTAAGTTGAGAAGGAATGATACATAGAGCATGGTACGACGGCTCTGTAGTGTCGGCAATCTTAGGATAAAATCCAATTGATGCTATTTTGAGAAAACCCCAACAAGTTTAATTTTGCTATCAGAAGCTTATGGTTCACTTTATCAAAGGCCTTATTGAAATCAGTGTAAACAGCATCTGTTTGTTCTCCGTTAATGAAGCCACGATTAATTGCAGTTGTAAAATGTAATAGATTTGTCACAGTTGAGCATTTCTTCCGAAATCCATATTGAAACGGTGTCAGAATAGAATAGACATGATGACATAAATAATCCGAGATAATTTTCTAAAAAAAACTTAGGGATTATACTAAGTTTTGCTATTCCTCTATAATTTGGGATGCTGCATTTATTACCTGATTTAAACAAAGGAATAATAAAAGACCCTCTCCACATTTTAGGAAAATAACTAACCACTTTGAATTGAAGTGTTGAAGATTTTTGTCAAAGGCAAAATAAGCTTTTAGCACATCTGATTAAAAAGATGCTAGGAATGTAATCTGGATCAGGAACATTAGATGACTTTAAACGAATTAAACCATGGAAGACTTCGCAGTTGTTTAAAAGCGGAAATGAAATTGAAGTGTTACTATATATGTCATACGGATATTTATTAGTACAATCATAATTAGAATTTGAGTAAGTGGTAGAAAAAAAATCTGCGAACAAATTACTTATTTCAAAGTCATCAGCAGATTCAACGTTATCATATTTCATGACTGAAGGAAATTCTTGTGTTCTTCGTTTAGAATTTACAAAATTATAAAATGATTTTGGATTCAGTTTAAAGTTTATTTTCATTTTGTTGATGTAGTTTTTATAAAGTGAGTTTCCAAGTTGAGTATATTTTGAACGGCTAATTGAATACAATGTATAATCAGATACGGAGCCAGTTTTTTTGTAATTCTTAAAAAGTTTATTTTTCTTGTTTTTCAGAAACAAGAAAAATAAGGAGGGCCAGAACGTACCTTTGGTATTGTTTTAGGAATGCCCAGATCCATAGCAGTTTGCAAAATACTATAAAACTTTACAACCATTGTATCAACAGCAGCTGAACTACAGTCAGGAGTAGCCAGAACAGAAGACCAATCAATGCTAGTTAAATAATTGTTTATGCTTTCAAAATTTGCTTTTTTAAAGTTGTAAATCTTCTTTATTTGATTACGTTTTTTGACTAATCCAGGAGAAATTAAAATAGAATTATTTATTTTAACTATCTTCGGGTTTACTTAAAGGTAACGATTGACTAACGAAGCAATCCATCGGATCATTCACGAAAACTAAATCCAACAGCTTCCCAAATTCATTTTCAACGTTATTTATTTGATACAAACAAAGATCCGAAAGTCCATTTAAAAAGTTATCAGTCCAAAAATTTGTTTTAACAGGAACTAGATTTGGAGATTCAGAATGAGAGTTCCAAACAACAGAGGGGAGGTTAAAATCTCCGAGAACGAAAATAGAATCAATATCAGTTGAATATATATTTATTAATACATATTCAACACTATTTTTTAAATAAAACATTGAATAAAAGCGTAAACATTCTAACTTTAAAATTCTTTAAAGCTTGAATAATAAAAGTGGTAGATCTACCACTTTTTGAAAATAAATTTTGTGGAATCTACTACTTTTTAATGTCGAATATCCCACAAAGTAAAATTTTTGGTTGGCATCACTGGTCTGGGGTCGAAAAATTCCTATGACAAATTAAAGCACTAGACTAGTGTATTTAAACCCCATAACCGTTTGGCGCTGGTAGGTGTAACTTTAGAGTTAGCACCTCTATGGATGAATGAAATCAAACATTTTCGAACCACACCATCTCCAATTTCACTGTGCGCCAAGGAATTTTTTCCCGAATGAGACCAATTGTAAGTGAAAGAAGGCTATTAGTAGAGCAAAAAAGTTAGCTCGAATTTTTAAGTTACAGCTCTTTCAAAAAATGTTTTCAATATATTTTCCATGTGAAGTAAATGTTTTAAATAAACAAGTTTATTTTAAAAATAAGCTGAATGCATGCAGTTTTATCAAAAAATAAAATAGTCGGGATGTAAATATTATTCAAAAAGAAGAGTATTCGCATTTGAACCCAAATCTGTTACATTTATTTATTAATGTAACAGACCAATTTATTGATAAAAAGCCAAACAAAATTTATTGACAAAAAGCCAAAAAATAAAATATTTTGTAAATTAGTTTCTAAATCAAAGAAACCGAAATTTTATGTAAATCGATTTGTCGAAACCAGAACTGAACATTGAAATAAATTTCAAACATTGGGTAAAAATAGCACTTTTTTTAATTTTCAATAATTTCTTTATTAAGAAATATTTCATTGAATTAGGAAAGACGATTTATATAACTGATTAAATTTATCTTTCAATGAAAATAAAACGTTTAAATCTAATGAAAAGTATAGCAGTAATTTCCAGTTTTGAATCTTACAAATTGACTAAACGCTACTATTTTTTCATGTATTTACTCTTTTTTTGTTAAGAAAATTAGATAAAATTATAAAATTTTGTCTTAAGTGTAACCTCCTAATCAGCGTTGCAAATGCTTTTCATTTCAAGTTGTTTTTGTTTAATTTGCTGTTTACTTGAATATTACTGATATTGCTTACAGCACCATTTCTTAGTATTATAAATATACACACATACACACGCAATTACATATATTCCTCCTTGTCTCTTTCTCATCGTATACATAAATACGACACACATTGATATCTTAATACAAAACTACAAGCGCTGCGTTGCCTTTAGCTGACTGATTTGAACTTAAATTTATGCTGTGTGTGTTTAACTGTTGTGCTTAGCTGAGAAAACTTCATAGGAAAAAGTCAAGCAAAAGCAAAATGCGAAAGAGAAAAAAACTTGAAGTTTGCAGCATCAGCTAAATTTACAAGTATTTCTTTTGGGCTGTGTGCGTCAGCCTAAATAAACGATCAGTCAGCTGCACCAGTCAGCTTTACTTTTTTCTTTTTATGCTTTTCATTTAGCTTTTGCTAATTTTGCTACTGCAGTTTCAGTTAAGCATAAAACTTATACTGTGAAAAACTTAAGTAATTTTCAACCCTGCTCCTAATGATTAACTAGCTTATTAATTAAATTTTCCATAGAAATTTCCTACTATAAAACTTTGACAATTTTATTATTCGTTTATAAATTAGACGGATTAGATTTTATTCTTAAAATGAAAAAATGTTTCCTAAGAGAAAAAATACATTAAATATATAGTTCACCCGGTTTTTGTCTTCTGAGAAATCTTTATTTGGTTTTTTGCAATTTCTCAGGTGTTTATGGACCGATTTTAATGAAATTTAAAATGAGGGAGTACGTCCTAAAACCTGATACATAAATTATGTCGGTGTATTTCCGAGGAGCTTCACAAACCTGATTTCAGCAGACAGATGTACTCGTATAAATTTAATCAGTGGTCTGACTTTTGAACATTGTAAAGGAAATATATTTATGTATGATGAGCCTGTATAATTCAGTATCAGATTTAAGTTAATCTTCCTACTCAGCATGCTATAGATTTTGATAAAAATCGGTCTACAAACACCTGGAATATCTCCAAAACCCTACAATCGATGAAAATTTCCTAAAATGCGATATAAAATTAAAAATATATTTTTTCAAAAAATAAAGTTTTTGGCAATTTGCGGAACAGTGAGTCTGATGTTTAGTGATATCTCCTGTGTTTATTTTAATTCTAAGACATGATATGTAGTTTCATGTTAGTAGTGTTTCCTCCAGGAGCTTCACAAATTGTATATGACATGAATTTGTGGTCTGACATTTGAACATTGTGAAACCAATGTATAATACATATATTAAAATATTATATATCAAATTGTAGAAAATCTTTTCAGAACTTACATTAAATACATCTCTGTATAGTTCTGATATAACTCATTACCATAGAGATATCGCCAAGAGACGAGAATCAAGATAACATTTTTTAATAAAATACGATAGAACTTTTGTGACTTTTTGTATTGAATTGTTGTATATTGATGACAATTATCTTTATAGAATTTACACAGAAAATAACACTGCTCTGCAAAATCTCATTTTTTGTCTTTCCTTTTAATAAAACTATGCGGACTATATGGATCTTGATGCGCTAAACTCAAATCCATTTTCGGTTTTTCTCAATGAGATCTGGATTCTTTTATGGGCGTGACAAATTTTTCCCCTAAAATTAGTCAGGTACGGAGACCTATTTCGTCCTAACTCGCATTTATTTTAGTCTAATATAATTTTTCTGTATCTCTTATCGTTTTGGAGTTATTTAGAAATTAATGGAGAAAAATTTTTTTTCGTGCGAAATTTTTTCAGATTAAAAATGTAATTAAAAAAAAGATAAAATTTTAACATTTTAAACATTTTTCTAAGAGCTACATATTTTAAGAATAAAATAAGCTACAAACCATAAAAATCGGTTTAAAAATGTGAATTTATTACCAATTTACCGCAGGTACCCAATATTGCAATGCAACCAACCTTACATATGACCATAAGATTTCATTAGGTAATGAAGCTAAAATACAACGGTATTTTTTATTAAAATAAAAAAAAATGTATTTTATTTTTATTATTTTTTATTTTGTAAAAAGGGTTGCCAGATTGCAATCTTGTAGCAACACCTTCCTAAAACGCCCAATCTGTCGTCAACCGTAGATTATTTCAAATTACAATAAAAAAATTAAAATATTTACAGCTTATATTTTATATTAAATAAGATTCAATTATTGTCCACCACAATAAATACTAGAATTAACCCTAATGTTCTCGTTTTGAAATCACAGTTAAATGAAAAATACAATTTTTTATTTGTAAAATTTTTAATTCCTAGAACGAAAAAATACCGTTGTTCTCGGTTTGAAATCGCAGGTAAATGAAAAATACAATAAAATTATAGGTACTTTTCCGATATAGATATTTTACGTTAGTTACCATAAGTATTTAAAGTATATGTCTGATATCCATACGAAAGTTTTATATCTCACTAATTCCGTATACCCTAACATTCTAGGGCTTGTATAGATTGACGAACAATCACTCCCAAATATTATTGCCAAAGGTTAGATTTAAATCTGTCCGCTTAGAGTTTTAGATAACTAACCTTGAATTGTTTTTATAATTGTCATACATAATTAATGATTTCAATCATATGTATATAAAAAAAGGAACAATATTTACCAAATATTATTGAAAAGGGACTCAACGGTTTACTAAGTTCAGATAAAAGTGCATATTTATGTCTTATATTTAAAGTCTTACGTTTTCTGAGTTAACGAATCACAAACTATGTATATGGAAAATATGTATATGTATTTAGATATATAAACGAAGGTAATTAAAAAATTAACTTATACCGATGCATAGCGATGTAGTTTATACACAAAGAGCTGTATTCTATGGCCTATAAAGAGTGCTCTAAATAAAATTTGTAGTTGGATTTTCTTAAATAAAAATCAAACATTTTAATATAAAAACTTTAAAAAATACGCAAATATAATGACATATTATACAATATCATTTAGCATTAAAATGTTAACTTAGTTCTCGGGTTTTGCAAAATTATCGACTTTTTTCGGAAACCCTCCCATTAAAGATTTTACAGTTACTTCTCATACCTTTTTGGAGCATGTGTTCCACCTGCGCTTAAAATCGGACATGTTCTTGGAAATCTTTCCTGTGTTCTTCAATTCCTTTTTTACCAGAGCCCAATACCTTTCCACAGGCCGAAGTTCTGGACAGTTAGGTGGATTTGCCTCTCGTGGTACAAAAATGACATTATTCTTTGAGTACCACTCAAGTGCCTTTTTTCCATAATAGCATGATGCCAAATCGGGCCAAAAAAATGTAGTCACTCTGTGCTTTCTTAAAAAGGGAAACAACCGTTTTTGTAGGCACTCCTTTATATAAATTTCTGTGTTTATTGTGCCAGATGCCACAAATACTTTACTTCTTTTGCAACAACTGCAAATAGCTTGCCACACGAGAAACTGTTTAGGGAATTTTGTTTGCTTTTTTGTGCGAAACTCTTGCCGAACATTGCCCTGTTTATCAGCAACATAAAAATCTTGACGAGGAAGTTGAGAAAAGTACGTATGTACGTATGTTTCATCATCCATCACACAACAGGTGTATCTTTTTTATAAAATCAGACTTCAATTTTTTCGCTCGTTTTTTTGCTTCTAAGTTCTTTATAGCATTGCGATCTGGAACCTTTTGGACTTTGTATGTCTTCAGTCCAGCATAAGCTTTGACTCTTTGTGCAAAATTCGTAGAACATTTCACCTTACGAACTGCTTTTCTTAAAGAAGAGTTAGGCGCTCTTCGAAAGAGTCGCTCGACTTCTTTTGCCTTACCAATATCTGTAGGACCTTTTTTCCTCCCTGATCCAGGTTTTCTTTCAATGCTCAGGTTTTCCTTATACCGTCTGACGGCATTAGAAACCGTTCGAGGGTCAACTTTCAAATTTTTAGCTATTTTTTAAAAGTTCATGACGGATTTTTTTGAAAAGTTTTAATTATATTTTCACGAACTTTTTTTTCGCAGTCCATTTTGATTGAAATAACTATTGAAAATTAATAATTTCTAAAATAATAGTATTTGACATATCTATAGAAACCAACTTGATCAAAAAATAAATTATTTCTTGCACTATGGATAAATTTTGTCTAAAATAGTAAGTGCATATTTTTTTTAGAACACTCTTTAAGTACTAAATAGCTGAATTTCGTCAAAATTACTTAGTTTTTTCTCATATTAGAAAATTTTACTTTTTTCTCAGGTCGGTTTTAAAAATCAATTTTTGATTTTTTTAAAATTTTGTTTAACAAATTTTATAAATTATCAATTATCGTTTCAGGTTCATTAAAGAAACAAATAAGATAATAAAACTCAGAAAAATGGTGTCGATATCTTGAACCGTTTCGATTTAAGATCTTAGTATTCCGGTCATAATTTGATTATACTTACTTACTTTCTTACTTACTTAAATGGCCTGTAATTACAACCTGTTTAGGTCAAAGGCCGAGCATATTTTAGAATTCCAAGCACCTCTATCTTGTGCACATATTCTCCAATTTCGTATACCAAGTTTCAAAAGATTTTCTTCTACTTGGTCTTTCCATCGAAGTTTTGGACGCCCTCTTCTACGCGTTCCCTCTGGATCATTATCGAAAACTTTTTTTGCCGGAGTATTTTCATCCATTCGCACAACATGTCCTAGGCAACGCAGACGCTGTTGCTTAATGCGTTTTACTATGTCAATGTCAGCGTATAACTCATACAGCTCATGGTTCATTCGATGTCTATACTCATTGTTGACGCAGACTGGTCCAAAGATTCTTCGTAGAATTTTCCTCTCAAATACTCCAAGGATAGCTTCATCTGTCTGTGCAAGTGCCCATGATTCAGCACCATACAATAACACGGGTAGTATGAGCGTTTTATAGAGCGTGATTTTAGTTCTTACAGAGAGGACTTTATTTCTTAGCTGTTTGCTTAGTCCAAAATAGCATCGATTGGCAAGTATGATTCTACGTTTGATTTCGAAGCTTATATCGTTGTTGATGTTCACAGCGGTACCAAGGTATACAAATTCTTTTACAACCTCGAAGCTATAGTTCTCAACGGACACATGTGATCCGATTCTAGTGGTCTGTCTGCCTGTAGAAACCATCAGTTTTGTTTTTGATTCATTTGCAGCTAGACCCATTTTGTTTGATTCCTTTTCGATATTGGAAAAGGCGGCAGTTACATCGCGTAGAGTGCGTCCTATAATATCAATATCATCGGCAAACGCGAGTAACATATGTTTTCTATTGAAAATTGTTCCTGTTGTATTAACCGCTGCATCTCGCAAGATTTTCTCTAACACAATATTGAAGAGGTCACAAGATAAACTGTCACCTTGCCTGAATCCCCGTTTAGTTATGAAGGACTCTGATAGGTTCTTACCTATCTTAACAGATGATGTTGTATTAGTTAGTGTCATCCTGCATAACTTTATTAGCTTCGTAGGGATGCCGAACTCAGACATTGCTTCAAACACCTTCTTCCGTATCGGGCTGTCAAAAGCAGCTTTGTAGTCAACAAAGAGATGATACGTATCGATTTGTTTCTCCTGGGTCTTCTCTAGGATTTGACGTAGAGTAAAGATCTGGTCAGTGGTTGATTTACCTGGTCTAAAGCCACATTGGTATGTCCCAATTATTTCGTTTACTTTGGGCTTTAGCCTTTCACACAGTATGGTCAATAAAGTCTTATATGCAATTGAGAGCAGGCTTATCCCTCTATAATTTGCACATACAGTTTTATCTCCTTTTTTGTGGACTGGACAAAGGACACTGAGATTCCAATCGTCCGGCATGCGTTCTTCTGACCATATGTATTCTAGGAGCCGGGACATATACTTTATTAGCTCATCACCTCCAGCCTTAAAAAGCTCTGCTGTCAAACCATCGGCACCAGCAGCTTTATTATTTTTTAATCGCGCTATTGCAGTCCTAACCTCGTTCAGGTTGGGTGGTGGACATATAACGCCGTCATCGTTGATTTGTTCAGGCGTGTCATCTTGGTCGCTTTCATTTGCAACCAACAACTTGCAAAAGTGCTCCTTCCACAGTTTCAATACGCTTTCTGTATCTGTGACCAGATTTCCTTGGTCGTCCTTACAGGAAAGGATACAGTTGCTATAAACATCCGTCTGATGCTTAATTTTTTGGTAAAATTTACGGATTTCATTTTGTGTCCTATACAGCTCAATCTCCTCAAACACACGTCTCTCCATATCTTTATTTTTTTGCGGAATAGTCGTTTTTCTTCCCTCTTTTTCTCTCGATATCTTTCTAAACATCCACGAGTAACTGCTGACTGCAGAGTTGCCCTGTAGGCCGCATTTTTCTCAGCAGTGGCGTTGCGGCACTCCTCGTCGTACCAAGAGTTTTTAGCATGGGGGCTTTGGTACCCTATTGCCGATTTTGCAGCAGACTTCATGGAGTTGGCAATATGTTGCCATAGCGTGTAGATATCGTTTGATTATATGCTTCTTAAATCAGCCTTACTCAGCCTCTGCACTCAGGAGCCGAGTACTAATCGGCTTTTTAACATATATTCACAGACATAACACGAACTGTAATCAAATTCCAATAAGTGAGAAAGGAAAACAATAATATTCTACTTAGTCTCTTTGCAGCTTTTAATGAAGTAGGTTGTTGTCGCTCAGAATACAAATTTCTGTGTATTCATATTATTGTTTTACTTTTAACTCATTTTTTGTTCCATTTACATTTCATCGGTAACGCTGCATAAGGTTATTTTTACACAAACACATGTAAAACCACAAACACATAATTATTTTAAGATGTTCTCTCGTTGAGTACCCCTGTCTTAAATTATGCCTAAGTTCAATTTTAGTAAAAGTAATAATAAATATTTAATCAGTCTGTGGAAAATGTATTATTTTTTTTAGCATTTTGAACAGATCTGGGGGTTGGCCCGAAACATATACCTTCAAGAAATTTTCCCCATACACACTAGTGGCACTCTAATCCATATATCAACCATTTCATAACATAACTTTTGAAACACCATTGGTGAAGGGTATCTAAGATTCCGCGAAGCCGAATATAACACTCTTACTTGTTATCAATAAATTTGTCTGTTATATTAATAAATAAATGTAACAGATTTGTGATGAAATGCGAATACTCTCTTTATTTGAATAATATTTATATCCCAATTATTTTGTTATTCTTTGATAAAACTGCATGCATACAGCTTATTTTAAAATAAACTTCTGTTTATTTTAAACATCTGAAATATTAGACTATCGACAGCAACGTCAGGCATAGCTGCGGAGAAGGAGGATTAAACCAATTCATGATTTATTGTTCAGAGAGAACGCCAGTCGACGTTGACGGCTCATAACACCGAAGATCATAGAAATATTCCATCTTCGGGAGAGCGGCAACGCCTGACAGCTTTAACAGCTGCGGAAACGAAGGATGAATACAATTTACAACTCATTGCTCAAAGAGAACGTCAGCTTACATACGTCAACAAGCAAATTTTTGATGCATTGGACAAAATCAACTTCAGGTTGTAAGAAAATTTGTGTAAAACTACCCTAGCAACGCCGGATGCAACAAGCTAGTTATATAATAATGTTACGTTTTCCTTTAAAAACGTGGATGGAATTCATTTTCCAAACAATCGTAAACAATTAATTTAAACACTTTATGTAGTTTTACAAAGTAATACTTTTATTAACTTTAGAGTTAATCACTTAAAACACACTTTCACAAAAACTATAAACAAATTTCACAAAACTGCTTTACAAATACTCTTAATATCACTGTTCTCTTTATACGCGTCTTAATTAAAACTGTTCCCACAATATTCGTCCATCGGCCTTATATAGTAGAGAAGAGAGTCTCTAGCAATTTCTGCAGACGTAAACAAAGAGCTGCTGTTGTTGATTACACTAACAATGTGGCTTATGTTAGTTCATGCATGTTCCAATCCATTCTCACATGATCAAGAACACACTCACACATGTTGTTTGTACAATTATTATCTTAAGTTAACATTAACAGAGAGAGAGAGACATTAATTAGCGTGCTTATTGATATTTTATTCAGTTGCCGCTGAACAAGCGAGACATTCGCATGCGTGGCGAAGTATCGCATTTTTTGTTTTTAAATATGCAGCACAAATTACAAAATAAGTAGTATGTAGAAAACATTTATAGAAGTTTTTTTTTATAAAAAACAATTTATTGTAGAAAGAATATATTTTTCCAGTGAAAAATTCCTTTCTCGATAGAAAAATACATTCTTTTTTATAGAAAAACTTATTTTTTCTATAGAAAAACTTATTTTTTCTATAGAAAAACTTATTTTTTCTATAGAAAAACTTATTTTTTCTATGGAAAAACTTATTTTTTCTATAGAAAAACTTATTTTTTCTTTAGAAAAACTTATTTTTTCTATAGAAAAACTTATTTTTTCTATAGAAAAACTTATTTTTTCTATAGAAAAACTTATTTTTTCTATAGAAAAACTTATTTTTTCTATAGAAAAACTTATTTTTTCTATAGAAAAACTTATTTTTTCTATAGAAAAACTTATTTTTTCTATAGAAAAACTTATTTTTTCTATAGAAAAACTTATTTTTTCTATAGAAAAACTTATTTTTTCTATAGAAAAACTTATTTTTTTCTATAGAAAAACTTATTTTTTCTATAGAAAAACTTATTTTTTCTATAGAAAAACTTATTTTTGCTACAGAAAAACTTATTTTTTCTATAGAAAAACTTATTTTTTCTATAGAAAAACTTATTTTTTCTATAGAAAAACTTATTTTTGCTATAGAAAAACTTATTTTTTCTATAGAAAAACTTATTTTTTCTATAGAAAAACTTATTTTTTCTATAGAAAAACTTATTTTTTCTATAGAAAAACTTATTTTTTCTATAGAAAAACTTATTTTTTCTATAGAAAAACTTATTTTTTCTATAGAAAAACTTATTTTTTCTATAGAAAAACTTATTTTTTCTATAGAAAAACTTATTTTTTCTATAGAAAAACTTATTTTTTCTATAGAAAAACTTATTTTTTCTATAGAAAAACTTATTTTTTCTATAGAAAAACTTATTTATTCTATAGGAACACTTATTTTTTCTATAGAAAAACTTATTTTTTCTATAGAAAAACTTATTTTTTCTATAGAAAAACTTATTTTTTCTATAGAAAAACTTATTTTTTCTATGGAAAAACTTATTTTTTCTATAGAAAAACTTATTTTTTCTAAAGAAAAACTTATTTTTTCTATATAAAAACTTATTTTTTCTATAGAAAAACTTATTTTTTCTATAGAAAAACTTATTTTTTCTATTGAAAAACTTATTTTTTCTATAGAAAAACTTATTTTTTCTATAGAAAAACTTATTTTTTCTGTAGAAAAACTTATTTTTTCTATAGAAAAACTTATTTTTTCTATAGAAAAACTTATTTTTTCTATAGAAAAACTTATTTTTTCTATAGAAAAACTTATTTTTTCTATAGAAAAACTTATTTTTTCTATAGAAAAACTTATTTTTTCTATAGAAAAACTTATTTTTTCTATAGAAAAACTTATTTTTTCTATAGAAAAACTTATTTTTTCTATAGAAAAACTTATTTTTTCTATAGAAAAACTTATTTTTTCTATAGAAAAACTTATTTTTTCTATAGAAAAACTTATTTTTTCTATAGAAAAACTTATTTTTTCTATAGAAAAACTTATTTTTTCTATAGAAAAACTTATTTTTTCTATAGAAAAACTTATTTTTTCTATAGAAAAACTTATTTTTTCTATAGAAAAACTTATTTTTTCTATAGAAAAACTTATTTTTTCTATAGAAAAACTTATTTTTTCTATAGAAAAACTTATTTTTTCTATAGAAAAACTTATTTTTTCTGTAGAAAAACTTATTTTTTCTATATAAAAACTTATTTTTTCTATAGAAAAACTTATTTTTTCTATAGAAAAACTTTTTTTTTCTATAGAAAAACTTATTTTTTCTATAGAAAAACTTATTTTTTCTATAGAAAAACTTATTTTTTCTATAGAAAAACTTATTTTTTCTATAGAAAAACTTATTTTTTCTATAGAAAAACTTATTTTTTCTATAGAAAAACTTATTTTTTCTATAGAAAAACTTATTTTTTCTATAGAAAAACTTATTTTTTCTATAGAAAAACTTATTTTTTCTATAGAAAAACGTATTTTTTCTATAGAAAAACTTATTTTTTCTATAGAAAAACTTATTTTTTCTATAGAAAAACTTATTTTTTCTATAGAAAAACTTATTTTTCTATAGAAAAACTTATTTTTTCTATAGAAAAACTTATTTTTTCTATAGAAAAACTTATTTATTCTATAGGAACACTTATTTTTTCTATAGAAAAACTTATTTTTTCTATAGAAAAACTTATTTTTTCTATAGAAAAACTTATTTTTTCTAAAGAAAAACTTATTTTTTCTATATAAAAACTTATTTTTTCTATAGAAAAACTTATTTTTTCTATAGAAAAACTTATTTTTTCTATAGAAAAACTTATTTTTTCTATAGAAAAACTTATTTTTTCTATAGAAAAACTTATTTTTTCTATAGAAAAACTTATTTTTTCTATAGAAAAACTTATTTTTTCTATAGAAAAACTTATTTTTTCTATAGAAAAACTTATTTTTTCTATAGAAAAACTTATTTTTTCTATAGAAAAACTTATTTTTTCTATAGAAAAACTTATTTTTTCTATAGAAAAACTTATTTTTTCTATAGAAAAACTTATTTTTTCTATAGAAAAACTTATTTTTTCTATAGAAAAACTTATTTTTTCTATAGAAAAACTTATTTTTTCTATAGAAAAACTTATTTTTTCTATAGAAAAACTTATTTTTTCTATAGAAAAACTTATTTTTTCTATAGAAAAACTTATTTTTTCTATAGAAAAACTTATTTTTTTCTGTAGAAAAACTTATTTTTTTCTGTAGAAAAACTTATTTTTTTCTGTAGAAAAACTTATTTTTTCTATAGAAAAACTTATTTTTTCTATAGAAAAACTTATTTTTTCTATAGAAAAACTTATTTTTTCTATAGAAAAACTTATTTTTTCTATAGAAAAACTTATTTTTTCTATAGAAAAACTTATTTTTTCTATAGAAAAACTTATTTTTTTCTATAGAAAAACTTATTTTTTCTATAGAAAAACTTATTTTTTCTATAGAAAAACTTATTTTTTCTATAGAAAAACTTATTTTTTCTATAGAAAAACTTATTTTTTCTATAGAAAAACTTATTTTTTCTATAGAAAAACTTATTTTTTCTATAGAAAAACTTATTTTTCTATAGAAAAACTTATTTTTTCTATAGAAAAACTTATTTTTTCTATAGAAAAACTTATTTTTTCTATAGAAAAACTTATTTTTTCTATAGAAAAACTTATTTTTTCTATAGAAAAACTTATTTTTTCTATAGAAAAACTTATTTTTTCTATAGAAAAACTTATTTTTTCTATTGAAAAACTTATTTTTTTCTGTAGAAAAACTTATTTTTTCTATAGAAAAACTTATTTTTTCTATAGAAAAACTTATTTTTTCTATAAAAAAACTTATTTTTTCTATAGAAAAACTTATTTTTTCTATAGAAAAACCGTTTTTTTTCTATAGAAAAACTTATTTATTCTATAGGAACACTTATTTTTTCTATAGAAAAACTTATTTTTTCTATAGAAAAACTTATTTTTTCTATAGAAAAACTTATTTATTCTATAGGAACACTTATTTTTTTCTATAGAAAAACTTATTTTTTCTATAGAAAAACTTATTTTTTCTATAGAAAAACTTATTTTTTCTAAAGAGAAACTTATTTTTTCTATATAAAAACTTATTTTTTCTATAGAGAAACTTATTTTTTCTATAGAAAAACTTATTTTTTCTATAGAAAAACTTATTTTTTCTATAGAAAAACTTATTTTTTCTATAGAAAAACTTATTTTTTCGATAGAAAAACTTATTTTTTCTATAGAAAAACTTATTTTTTTTATAGAAAAACTTATTTTTTCTATAGAAAAACTTATTTTTTTCTATAGAAAAACTTATTTTTTCTATAGAAAAACTTATTTTTTCTATAGAAAAATTTATTTTTTCTATAGAAAAACTTATTTTTTCTATAGAAAAACTTATTTTTTCTATAGAAAAACTTATTTTTTCTATAGAAAAACTTATTTTTTCTATAGAAAAACTTATTTTTTCTATAGAAAAACTTATTTTTTCTATAGAAAAACTTATTTTTTCTATAGAAAAACTTATTTTTTCTATAGAAAAACTTATTTTTTCTATAGAAAAACTTATTTTTTCTATAGAAAAACTTATTTTTTCTATAGAAAAACTTATTTTTTCTATAGAAAAACTTATTTTTTCTATAGCAAAACTTATTTTTTCTATAGAAAAACTTATTTTTTCTATAGAAAAACTTATTTTTTCGATAGAAAAACTTATTTTTTCTATAGGAAAACTTATTTTTTCTATAGAAAAACTTATTTTTGCTATAGAAAAACTTATTTTTTCTATAGAAAAACTTATTTTTTCTATAGAAAAACTTATTTTTTCTATAGAAAAACTTATTTTTTCTATAGAAAAACGTATTTTTTCTATAGAAAAACTTATTTTTTCTATAGAAAAACTTATTTTTTCTATAGAAAAACTTATTTTTTCTATAGAAAAACTTATTTTTTCTATAGAAAAACTTATTTTTTCTATAGAAAAACTTATTTTTTCTATAGAAAAACTTATTTTTTCTATAGAAAAACTTATTTTTTCTATAGAAAAACTTATTTTTTCTATAGAAAAAGCTTATTTTTTCTATAGAAAAACTTATTTTTTCTATAGAAAAACTTATTTTTTCTATAGAAAAACTTATTTTTTCTATAGAAAAACTTATTTTTTTCTATAGAAAAACTTATTTTTTCTATAGAAAAACTTATTTTTTCTATAGAAAAACTTATTTTTTCTATAGAAAAACTTATTTTTTCTATAGAAAAACTTATTTTTTCTATAGAAAAACTTATTTTTTCTATAGAAAAACTTATTTTTTCTATAGAAAAACTTATTTTTTCTATAGAAAAACTTATTTTTTCTATAGAAAAACTTATTTTCTCTAAAGAAAAACTTATTTTTTCTATAGAAGAACTTATTTTTTCTATAGCAAAAACTTATTTTTTCTATAGAAAAACTTATTTTTTTCTATAGAAAAACTTATTTTTTCTATAGAAAAACTTATTTTTTCTATAGAAAAACTTATTTTTTCTATAGAAAAACTTATTTTTTCTATAGAAAAACTTATTTTTTCTATAGAAAAACTTATTTTTTCTATAGAAAAACTTATTTTTTCTATAGAAAAACTTATTTTTTCTATAGAAAAACTTATTTTTTCTATAGAAAAACTTATTTTTTCTATAGAAAAACTTATTTTTTCTATAGAAAAACTTATTTTTTCTATAGAAAAACTTATTTTTTCTATAGAAAAACTTATTTTTTCTATAGAAAAACTTATTTTTTCTATAGAAAAACTTATTTTTTCTATAGAAAAACTTATTTTTTCTATTGAAAAACTTATTTTTTTCTGTAGAAAAACTTATTTTTTCTATAGAAAAACTTATTTTTTCTATAGAAAAACTTATTTTTTCTATAGAAAAACTTATTTTTTCTATAGAAAAACTTATTTTTACTATAAAAAAAACTTTTTTTTTCTATAGAAAAACTTATTTTTTCTATAGAAAAACTTATTTTTTCTATAGAAAAACTTATTTTTTCTATAGAAAAACTTATTTTTTCTATAGAAAAACTTATTTATTCTATAGGAACACTTATTTTTTCTATAGAAAAACTTATTTTTTCTATAGAAAAACTTATTTTTTCTATAGAAAAACTTATTTTTTCTATAGAAAAACTTATTTTTTCTATAGAAAAACTTATTTTTTCTATAGAAAAACTTATTTTTTCTATATAAAAACTTATTTTTCTATAGAAAAACTTATTTTTTCTATAGAAAAACTTATTTTTTCTATAGAAAACTTATTTTTTCTATAGAAAAACTTATTTTTTCTATAGAAAAACTTATTTTTTCTATAGAAAAACTTATTTTTTCTATAGAAAAACTTATTTTTTCTATAGAAAAACTTATTTTTTCTATAGAAAAACTTATTTTTTCTATAGAAAAACTTATTTTTTCTATAGAAAAACTTATTTTTTCTATAGAAAAACTTATTTTTTCTATAGAAAAACTTATTTTTTCTATAGAAAAACTTATTTTTTCTATAGAAAAACTTATTTTTTTCTATAGAAAAACTTATTTTTTCTATAGAAAAACTTATTTTTTCTATAGAAAAACTTATTTTTTCTATAGAAAAAACTTATTTTTTCTATAGAAAAACTTATTTTTTCTATAGAAAAACTTATTTTTTCTATAGAAAAACTTATTTTTTCTATAGAAAAACTTATTTTTTTCTATAGAAAAACTTATTTTTTCTATAGAAAAACTTATTTTTTCTATAGAAAAACTTATTTTTTCTATAGAAAAACTTATTTTTTCTATAGAAAAACTTATTTTTTCTATAGAAAAACTTATTTTTTTCTGTAGAAAAACTTATTTTTTCTATAGAAAAACTTATTTTTTCTATAGAAAAACTTATTTTTTCTATAGAAAAACTTATTTTTTCTATAGAAAAACTTATTTTTTCTATAGAAAAACTTATTTTTTCTATAGAAAAACTTATTTTTTTCTGTAGAAAAACCATTTTTTTTCTATAGAAAAACTTATTTTTTCTATAGAAAAACTTATTTTTTCTATAGAAAAACTTTTTTTTTCTATAGAAAAACTTATTTATTCTATAGGAACACTTATTTTTTCTATAGAAAAACTTATTTTTTCTATAGAAAAACTTATTTTTTCTATAGAAAAACTTATTTTTTCTAAAGAAAAACTTATTTTTTTCTATATAAAAACTTATTTTTTCTATAGAAAAACTTATTTTTTCTATAGAAAAACTTATTTTTTCTATAGAAAAACTTATTTTTTCTATAGAAAAACTTATTTTTTTCTATAGAAAAACTTATTTTTTCTATAGAAAAACTTATTTTTTCTATAGAAAAACTTATTTTTTCTATAGAAAAACTTATTTTTTCTATAGAAAAACTTATTTTTTCTATAGAAAAACTTATTTTTTCTATAGAAAAACTTATTTTTTCTATAGAAAAACTTATTTTTTCTATAGAAAAACTTATTTTTTCTATAGAAAAACTTATTTTTGCTATAGAAAAACTTATTTTTTCTATAGAAAAACTTATTTTTTCTATAGAAAAACTTATTTTTTCTATAGAAAAACTTATTTTTTCTATAGAAAAACTTATTTTTTCTATAGAAAAACTTATTTTTTCTATAGAAAAACTTATTTTTTCTATAGAAAAACTTATTTTTTCTATAGAAAAACTTATTTTTTCTATAGAAAAACTTATTTTTTCTATAGAAAAACTTATTTTTTCTATAGAAAAACTTATTTTTTCTATAGAAAAACTTATTTTTTCTATAGAAAAACTTATTTTTTCTATAGAAAAACGTATTTTTGCTATAGAAAAACTTATTTTTTCTATAGAAAAACTTATTTTTTCTATAGAAAAACTTATTTTTTCTATAGAAAAACTTATTTTTTCTATAGAAAAACTTATTTTTTCTATAGAAAAACTTATTTTTTCTATAGAAAAACTTATTTTTTCTATAGAAAAACTTATTTTTTCTATAGAAAAACTTATTTTTTCTATAGAAAAACTTATTTTTTCTATAGAAAAACTTATTTTTTCTATAGAAAAACTTATTTTTTATATAGAAAAACTTATTTTTTCTATAGAAAATCTTATTTTTTTCTGTAGAAAAACTTATTTTTTCTATAGAAAAACTTATTTTTTCTATAGAAAAACTTATTTTTTCTATAGAAAAAACTTATTTTTTCTATAGAAAAACTTATTTTTTCTATAGAAAAACTTATTTTTTCTAAAGAAAAACTTATTTTTTCTATAGAAAAACTTATTTTTTTCTATAGAAAAACTTATTTTTTCTATAGAAAAACTTATTTTTTCTATAGAAAAACTTATTTTTTCTATAGAAAAACTTATTTTTTCTATAGAAAAACTTATTTTTTCTATAGAAAAACTTATTTTTTCTATAGAAAAACTTATTTTTTCTATAGAAAAACTTATTTTTTCTATAGAAAAACTTATTTTTTCTATAGAAAAACGTATTTTTTCTATAGAAAAACTTATTTTTTCTATAGAAAAACTTATTTTTTCTATAGAAAAACTTATTTTTTTCTATAGAAAAACTTATTTTTTCTATAGAAAAACTTATTTTTTCTATAGAAAAACTTATTTTTTCTATAGAAAAACTTATTTTTTCTATAGAAAAACTTATTTTTTCTATAGAAAAACTTATTTTTTCTATAGAAAAACTTATTTTTTCTATAGAAAAACTTATTTTTTCTATAGAAAAACTTATTTGTTCTATAGAAAAACTTATTTTTTCTATAGAAAAACGTATTTTTTCTATAGAAAAACTTATTTTTTCTATAGAAAAACTTATTTTTTCTATAGAAAAACTTATTTTTTCTATAGAAAAACTTATTTTTTCTATAGAAAAACTTATTTTTTCTATAGAAAAACTTATTTTTTCTATAGAAAAACTTATTTTTTCTATAGAAAAACTTATTTTTTCTATAGAAAAACTTATTTTTTCTATAGAAAAACTTATTTTTTCTATAGAAAAACTTATTTTTTCTATAGAAAAACTTATTTTTTCTATAGAAAAACTTATTTTTTCTATAGAAAAACTTATTTTTTCTATAGAAAAACTTATTTTTTCTATAGAAAAACTTATTTTTTCTATAGAAAAACTTATTTTTTCTATAGAAAAACTTATTTTTTCTATAGAAAAACTTATTTTTTCTATAGAAAAACTTATTTTTTCTATAGAAAAACTTATTTTTTCTATAGAAAAACTTATTTTTTCTATAGAAAAACTTATTTTTTCTATAGAAAAACTTATTTTTTCTATAGAAAAACTTATTTTTTCTATAGAAAAACTTATTTTTTCTATAGAAAAACTTATTTTTTCTATAGAAAAACTTATTTTTTCTATAGAAAAACTTATTTTTTCTATAGAAAAACTTATTTTTTCTATAGAAAAACTTATTTTTTCTATAGAAAAACTTATTTTTTCTATAGAAAAACTTATTTTTTCTATAGAAAAACTTATTTTTTCTATAGAAAAACTTATTTTTTCTATAGAAAAACTTATTTTTTCTATAGAAAAACTTATTTTTTCTATAGAAAAACTTATTTTTTCTATAGAAAAACTTATTTTTTCTATAGAAAAACTTATTTTTTCTATAGAAAAACTTATTTTTTCTATAGAAAAACTTATTTTTTCTATAGAAAAACTTATTTTTTCTATAGAAAAACTTATTTTTTCTATAGAAAACTTATTTTTTCTATAGAAAAACTTATTTTTTCTATAGAAAAACTTATTTTTTCTATAGAAAAACTTATTTTTTCTATAGAAAAACTTATTTTTTCTATAGAAAAACTTATTTTTTCTATAGAAAAACTTATTTTTTCTATAGAAAAACTTATTTTTTCTATAGAAAAACTTATTTTTTCTATAGAAAAAACTTATTTTTTCTATAGAAAAAACTTATTTTTTCTATAGAAAAACTTATTTTTTCTATAGAAAAACTTATTTTTCTATAGAAAAACTTATTATTTCTATAGAAAAACTTATTTTTCTATAGAAAAACTTATTTTTTCTATAGAAAAACTTATTTTTTCTATAGAAAAACTTATGTTTTCTATAGAAAAACTTATTTTTTTCTATAGAAAAACTTATTTTTTTCTATAGAAAAACTTATTTTTTCTATAGAAAAACTTATTTTTTTCTATAGAAAAAATAAGTTTTT
>OW121741.1:63814524-63824524 GCA_933228675.1 Stomorhina lunata | reverse complement strand
TTTTGATGTCTATTCGTATTGTCTAGACAAAATAGGTAATTTTTGTCGGAAAATGTTAATTCTGTTTGCAATTTGATCTTGCAAGTAATATTTATTATTACTATCGTCAGCTAAAACGCAATCCGCCCTATCTAACAATTTAAAAATTTTACAGGAGAAGCAAAAAATTCTATCAGTCAGCATGCTAGTAAAAACCGTTAGCACCTGGGTCTCCCGCTAGTGTTGTCAAATATTCAACATATTTAAAAACCAGGTTTAGAATAATTCGAAAAATAGCGATTTTTGAGAAACCTTTGTTTAATTTTTTCAATAATAAAGCATTTAATAAAAAACGGGACATTTATTTTTAACTAGAAACTCATCAATTTATTATAATTTCTTAACTATTAATTCAGTAAGTAACATAAGGGTATATATAAAAAATAAAAATGTGAGATCATATCAAAAATAAAAAATTAATTCTACATACATACATATCTTGGTTTCTATAGAAAAACTTACTTTTTCTATAGAAAAACTTACTTTTTCTATAGAAAAACTTACTTTTTCTATAGAAAAACTTACTTTTTCTATAGAAAAACTTACTTTTTCTATACAAAAACTTACTTTTTCTATAGAAAAACTTACTTTTTCTATAGAAAAACTTACTTTTTCTATAGAAAAACTTACTTTTTCTATAGAAAAACTTACTTTTTCTATAGAAAAACTTACTTTTTCTATAGAAAAACTTACTTTTTCTATAGAAAAAACTTACTTTTTCTATAGAAAAACTTACTTTTTCTATAGAAAAACTTACTTTTTCTATAGAAAAACTTACTTTTTCTATAGAAAAACTTACTTTTTCTATAGAAAAACTTACTTTTTCTATAGAAAAACTTACTTTTTCTATAGAAAAACTTACTTTTTCTATAGAAAAACTTACTTTTTCTATAGAAAAACTTACTTTTTCTATAGAAAAACTTACTTTTTCTATAGAAAAACTTACTTTTTCTATAGAAAAACTTACTTTTTCTATAGAAAAACTTACTTTTTCTATAGAAAAACTTACTTTTTCTATAGAAAAACTTACTTTTTCTATAGAAAAACTTACTTTTTCTATAGAAAAACTTACTTTTTCTATAGAAAAACTTACTTTTTCTGTAGAAAAACTTACTTTTTCTATAGAAAAACTTACTTTTTCTATAGAAAAACTTACTTTTTCTATAGAAAAACTTACTTTTTCTATAGAAAAACTTACTTTTTCTATAGAAAAACTTACTTTTTCTATAGAAAAACTTACTTTTTCTATAGAAAAACTTACTTTTTCTATAGAAAAACTTACTTTTTCTATAGAAAAACTTACTTTTTCTATAGAAAAACTTACTTTTTCTATAGAAAAACTTACTTTTTCTATAGAAAAACTTACTTTTTCTATAGAAAAAACTTACTTTTTCTATAGAAAAACTTACTTTTTCTATAGAAAAACTTACTTTTTCTATAGAAAAACTTACTTTTTCTATAGAAAAACTTACTTTTTCTATAGAAAAACTTACTTTTTCTATAGAAAAACTTACTTTTTCTATAGAAAAAACTTACTTTTTCTATAGAAAAACTTACTTTTTCTATAGAAAAACTTACTTTTTCTATAGAAAAACTTACTTTTTCTATAGAAAAACCTTACTTTTTCTATAGAAAAACTTACTTTTTCTATAGAAAAACTTACTTTTTCTATAGAAAAACTTACTTTTTCTATAGAAAAACTTACTTTTTCTATAGAAAAAACTTACTTTTTCTATAGAAAAACTTACTTTTTCTATAGAAAAACTTACTTTTTCTATAGAAAAACTTACTTTTTCTATAGAAAAACTTACTTTTTCTATAGAAAAACTTACTTTTTCTATAGAAAAACTTACTTTTTCTATAGAAAAACTTACTTTTTCTATAGAAAAAACTTACTTTTTCTATAGAAAAAACTTACTTTTTCTATAGAAAAACTTACTTTTTTCTATAGAAAAACTTACTTTTTCTATAGAAAAACTTACTTTTTCTATAGAAAAACTTACTTTTTCTATAGAAAAACTTACTTTTTCTATAGAAAAACTTACTTTTTCTATAGAAAAACTTACTTTTTCTATAGAAAAACTTACTTTTTCTATAGAAAAACTTACTTTTTCTATAGAAAAACTTACTTTTTCTATAGAAAAACTTACTTTTTCTATAGAAAAACTTACTTTTTCTATAGAAAAACTTACTTTTTCTATAGAAAAACTTACTTTTTCTATAGAAAAACTTACTTTTTCTATAGAAAAACTTACTTTTTCTATAGAAAAACTTACTTTTTCTATAGAAAAACTTACTTTTTCTATAGAAAAACTTACTTTTTCTATAGAAAAACTTACTTTTTCTATAGAAAAACTTACTTTTTCTATAGAAAAACTTACTTTTTCTATAGAAAAACTTACTTTTTCTATAGAAAAAACTTACTTTTTCTATAGAAAAACTTACTTTTTCTATAGAAAAAACTTACTTTTTCTATAGAAAAACTTACTTTTTCTATAGAAAAACTTACTTTTTCTATAGAAAAACTTACTTTTTCTATAGAAAAACTTACTTTTTCTATAGAAAAACTTACTTTTTCTATAGAAAAACTTACTTTTTCTATAGAAAAACTTACTTTTTATATAGAAAAA
This sequence comes from Stomorhina lunata, assembly GCA_933228675.1. NCBI lineage: Eukaryota > Metazoa > Arthropoda > Insecta > Diptera > Rhiniidae > Stomorhina > Stomorhina lunata. The sequence goes on along the minus strand of OW121741.1, from coordinate 63,821,855 downwards.
CTTACTTTTTCTATAGAAAAACTTACTTTTTCTATAGAAAAACTTACTTTTTCTATAGAAAAACTTACTTTTTCTATAGAAAAACTTACTTTTTTCTATAGAAAAACTTACTTTTTTCTATAGAAAAACTTACTTTTTATATAGAAAAACTTACTTTTTCTATAGAAAAACTTACTTTTTCTATAGAAAAACTTACTTTTTCTATAGAAAAAACTTACTTTTTCTATGGAAAAACTTACTTTTTCTATGGAAAAACTTACTTTTTCTATGGAAAAACTTACTTTTTCTATGGAAAAACTTACTTTTTCTATAGAAAAACTTACTTTTTCTATAGAAAAACTTACTTTTTCTATAGAAAAACTTACTTTTTCTATAGAAAAACTTACTTTTTCTATAGAAAAACTTACTTTTTCTATAGAAAAACTTACTTTTTCTACAGAAAAACTTACTTTTTCTATAGAAAAACTTACTTTTTCTATAGAACAACTTACTTTTTCTATAAAAAACATGTTTTTATTTTTAAAGTAAAAGTTTGTTTTCTTAACTAAATGTATTTTTTATTTAGAAAACGTATTTTTTTTAAATGTGTTTTTACATAGAAAAAAATTTAAGTTTATTTTTCTATAAAGAAATAAACGTATTTTTTACTTAAATAAAATATTTTCTATAAAAACGATTGAATGTTTAGCATAAAAATAATTTTTCTATACATTCAATCTCACTGTGTATATATATATTTTTCTGAATAACTCTTATTGCTCTATTCAATAATACAATTAGAATGTTATATCCCTAATGTACCCCTAATACCGTAATTTTCCGTAAAACTTGAGGTGACGTGCAGAGAACTTCAAAATCACGGGATTTCTTGATTTCATTCAGCACAAAAATTTTTGTTCATTTTAAAGAATAAAGAAAAATTCAACGTGATTAAAAATCATATTCATTCTACTGTACACATCAAATTCTGATTTTGTGAATAATTAACAAAAGCATTTTATGAACAAGTTCGCACAGGCAAGAGAAGGGCTTGCAGTAAATTCATCGTGTCCAAACGATCTTATTCTCATTAACACACACAACATGTTTGAACCGAACGTCTATATGAATTGAGCAATATAATATGCCAACAATACAAACAACATTTACAATTCAACATTGATAAGTGAGCTTATTTGAATTTTTCATCATTTTGAATTTGTTTATCAAAGGCAAAATTAGAAGATATACGCATTGGAAAATGCACAGTGGTTTATAAGATTTTTTTTATTAGTTTGGTAACTTTTTAATTGACGTAGTAAATAGAGAAAAATGTGAATGTATAATTATTATATATATTATATAACAATTATATAACATTCTAATTGTATAATTGAATAGAGCAATAAGCGTTATTCAGAAAAATATATATATATACACAGTGAGATGGAATATATAGAAAAATTATTTTTATGCTAAACATTCAATCGTTTTTATAGAAAATATTTTATTTTTTAAGTAAAAAATACGTTTATATTTTCTTTATAGAAAAAGTAAGTTTTTCTATAGAAAAAGTAAGTTTTTCTATAGAAAAAGTAAGTTTTTCAATAGAAAAAGTAAGTTTTTCTATAGAAAAAGTAAGTTTTTCTATAGAAAAAGTAAGTTTTTCTATAGAAAAAGTAAGTTTTTCTATAGAAAAAGTAAGTTTTTCTATAGAAAAAAAGTAAGTTTTTCTATAGAAAAAGTAAGTTTTTCTATAGAAAAAGTAAGTTTTTCTATAGAAAAAGTAAGTTTTTCTATAGAAAAAGTAAGTTTTTCTATAGAAAAAGTAAGTTTTTCTATAGAAAAAGTAAGTTTTTCTATAGAAAAAGTAAGTTTTTCTATAGAAAAAGTAAGTTTTTCTATAGAAAAAGTAAGTTTTTCTATAGAAAAAGTAAGTTTTTCTATAGAAAAAGTAAGTTTTTCTATAGAAAACGTAAGTTTTTCTATAGAAAACGTAAGTTTTCTATAGAAAAAGTATGTTTTTCTATAGAAAAAGTAAGTTTTTCAATAGAAAAAGTAAGTTTTTCTATAGAAAAAGTAAGTTTTTCTATAGAAAAAGTAAGTTTTTCTATAGAAAAAGTAAGTTTTTCTATAGAAAAAGTAAGTTTTTCTATAGAAAAAGTAAGTTTTTCTATAGAAAAAGTAAGTTTTTCTATAGAAAAAGTAAGTTTTTCTATAGAAAACGTATGTTTTTCTATTAAAAAAGTAAGTTTTTCTATAGAAAAAGTAAGTTTTTCTATAGAAAAAGTAAGTTTTTCTATAGAAAAAGTAAGTTTTTCTATAGAAAAAGTAAGTTTTTCTATAGAAAAAGTAAGTTTTTCTATAGAAAAAGTAAGTTTTTCTATAGAAAAAGTAAGTTTTTCTATAGAAAAAGTAAGTTTTTCTATAGAAAAAGTAAGTTTTTCTATAGAAAAAGTAAGTTTTTCTATAGAAAAAGTAAGTTTTTCTATAGAAAAAGTAAGTTTTTCTATAGAAAAAGTAAGTTTTTCTATAGAAAAAGTAAGTTTTTCTATAGAAAAAGTAAGTTTTTCTATAGAAAAAGTAAGTTTTTCTATAGAAAAAGTAAGTTTTTCTATAGAAAAAGTAAGTTTTTCTATAGAAAAAGTAAGTTTTTCTATAGAAAAAGTAAGTTTTTCTATAGAAAAAGTAAGTTTTTCTATAGAAAAAGTAAGTTTTTCTATAGAAAAAGTAAGTTTTTCTATAGAAAAAGTAAGTTTTTCTATAGAAAAAGTAAGTTTTTCTATAGAAAACGTATGTTTTTCTATTAAAAAAGTAAGTTTTTCTATAGAAAAAGTAAGTTTTTCTATAGAAAAAGTAAGTTTTTCTATAGAAAAAGTAAGTTTTTCTATAGAAAACGTAAGTTTTTCTATAAAAAAATTAAATTAACATTTTCTTATAAAAATTACCTATTTTGTCTAGGCAATACGAATAGACATCAAAAACCAATGTAAACTAAAATAAAAAAAAAGATCTTACCTTTGAACAAATTCATACACAATGATTTCTTGCTTTTTGCATTTCAATGTTTATCAGATTTTTGTATGTTTAGTGGAAAAGCAAAGCACACGAATGGACAAGTTTGATTCGACCTATGACAAAAATAAGACTGTATTCAACATGCGAGTTGTTCGATTGCCTTAAAATGAACAACATGTATACAAGTTCGAACAAGTTTGATTAATTCATTCACTCCCAGTTTAAAGAAAATCATTTTCAATGAAGGGAAATATGTTCGGTTGCTTTAAAATGAATAGCAAAAGAGTGTGTGTAGGCAAGTTTGATCTTTTACAAATAAAAGACAAGTTTTTTGTGCCTTTGTTATTGTTGAATGTTTTTTAATCAGCAAGTGAAGTTCTCTGGTGACGTGGAATAATTATACATACACATTTTTCTCTACTACCCAGTAAAAAATAGGATCATCCAAAGAGTACTCTCGGAGCGCTCCTTTGCGAGTAATGGATTACTCCATAAAACTCCGAAACTCATAGGATTTTTAACACAGCATGTCCGCAGACACGAGTACTCCTTTTAAACTCATTATGGAGTACTCCCTTTAGTCTTGAAAATGACGGCAGAGGGAGTAATCGTTTTTGTCTCCTAAAGGAGCATAAAGGGAGCAAACATTCATATAAAATACAAATTTGGTTATTTTTTTACAAAAATAAGAAAATTGATTTTTATTTATATTGGAAACGTGTCTTTAAGTGCTTCTGCAAGAAAATTAAAGAAAAGACAACGCGTAATATATTATTTAAAACATGCAATAAAAAATTTACCAATTACCGAAATAAAAAAAGTAAAAAATTTGTATTTGTTTATTTTTTGATCCATTCCAATTTAATTTGAGCAAAATATTTTTTGTTATGTCAAAGAAAAAAAACTAACTGATGCATCCCTTGTTGATCCATTTGGAGTATTAAGCGAGGCATAAACAACAAAACAAAATAAAAAGTTTCGATAGCTCGCTTATTACTCCAAATAGATGAACAAGTCATATATTTTTTACTGGGTACGTCAATTAAAAAGTTACCAAACTAATAAAAAAAAAAAATCTTATAAACCACTGTGCATTTTCCAATGCGTATTCCAGAGAAGAGATTGAATGGCTGTTTTCTTGCTTTGAATGTATTCACACATAAATGAAAGCTTGCCGTCAATTTGCAATATTTTAATGAGACGAAACATTGTATATTCACAAAATAAGAGTATAATGAAATTTACTGCATGCATTGCTTGTGTTTCTAAATGCAAACCAATACACTAGGAAAACATTCAATCATTCATTTTTTAATAGTGAATGCTAGAGTGTTTACGAAATATTATGAATGATTTTAGTTGTGTTACAAGACAAGTTGTGCACAAGACAAAACTATAGTTGTATAGGTGGACAAAGGCAAAAAGAAAGAAACAAGTTGCCAGATGAAATGGATGCAAAATCGTTAAATTTATAGTAAAAAGTCGTCAAACACTGGGGCGGCAGAAAAAGAAATTAACCGTTGCGTGTAAGTGTTAGGGAGATCAAGTTTTGAACTTGCAAAACATATGTTTTACTAGGGCGGACAATCACAGACCTCAAAATAGGGTACCTTAGATTCATAAATCCGTTTTAAGTAATTTATAAACAAACTCTTTAACACACGTAAGAAGTGTATTATAAGCTTTACTAGGTAATATGTATGTGCAACTCTATTCAAAAACAAGTCAAAGTGGTATATTTTCTTTTGTGCTTTATCGGTTAGCGGGATTTCAATTTTTTAGCATTATTTACCGCTAAGGTGCGAAGAGATCATAACAAAAACGTAGGCAGAGTTGCCGTTTTTATACTTTTAACTAATATTGGTAATTTTTTGTAATGTGTATGTAGTTCGTTTTAAAAACAAGTTTTCGATTGTATTTTTTTATATTATTATTATAAAAAAAAAATTTCTATAATAAAATTTTTTTCTATAATAAATTTTTTTATCAAAAATTTTTGTATACATTTTTTGTTATTGAAAATCTTTCTATAGAAAAATATGTTCCATACAAAAATACTTTTTAAAAAAATCTTTCTATAGAAAAATATTTTTATCAACAATTTTTCAATAAAAATATATATATACAAAAATATTTTTATTGAAAATTTTTACTATAGAAAAATATTTTTACCGAAAATTTTTCTATGGAAAAACATTTTTTAATAAGGTTAATCAAAATTTTGGACATCAAACATTTAATTAAAAAGTTTTACTGTAGTGTATTGCACTAAGAATCCCAATTTATTACAATTATTTATTATTGTAATAAATAGTTTTTTGATAAAACCAAAAAATGTTGGTGGGGAAACCTTTCCTCGACGCGTTTCGATGGTTGGTTAGACCATCTCATCAGGAGGATTATCCCTAATTCTAGACAGAGCGAAAACCTCACATTATGTATAATTTGAGAGACTGAATAAATACGAATTATTATTATTGTGTCCAACAAATATCAACATAAAGCTAAGATTATCATCCGAACAGAAACACACAAACATTTTTCAGTTTTATCATTTCTTTATTTCCCACACTTTTGTTGTTGCTTTGTTGGCGACTGAGACAAAAGTGCTATAAAGGGGGTTCAAAGAAAGATTTAAATAAACAAAAGTTTATTTTAAAGCTTGGCACATGTGCAGCCGTATATTTATTAATAAGGTTAATCAAAATTTGGGACATCAAACATTTAATCAAAAAGTTTTACTGTAGTGTATTGCACTAAGAATCCCAATTAATTACAATTATTTATTATTGTAATAAATAGTTTTTTGATTTTTATTGAAAATTTTTCTAAAAAAAAATATTGAATTGAAAATTTTTGTTTAGAAAAATATTTTATTGAAAATTTTTTATATCAAAATATTTCATAGAAAAATATTTTTATAAAAAATTTTCTTATAGAAAAATATTTTTATCGAAAAATTTTCAATAAAAAAATTTTGGCCCAATAATTTAGCGGGAAAGCGAAGAAAAGCATATGGCAGCACTGATAACAACGCAGACATATTATACGAATACTTTGCGAATAGAACGAAAAATGAGAGAATGGTTCGAATTTTTTCTAACTTAAAGTGTGACATCAAACTATTTCGTTGATTAACGTGCAGTGCAATAATAAAAAATAGTGTGTAAAAAAGCAATCAACGAAAATGTGTGAATCAATGAAGGTATCTGTATAAAAAGTTATTGCCTTTGTAGGCAATGCAAAAGCAACATGTATACGTTGCTGTCAATATTTGTGAATGTATTCAGTCTCTTCTCTGGCGTATTCTTCTAATTTTGCCTTTGATAAACAAATTCAAAATGATGAAAAAATTCAAATAAGCTCAGTTATAGAGCTGCAAAACTATCGATGGTACTATCGATAATATCGATAGTTTTATTTTTAGTGTGCTATCGATTGTTTTTTTCCGATAGCGATACTATCGACAAAAATAGGTTGGCGGCATATTTTAAATTGATTGTTAGGAAAAATTTTGGTGTCGGTGGATATTTTTAAAATAAATATGAAATTAATCAATAAGACTAAAATTATATCTTTAGTTCAGCAAATGTTAACTTGAGAAAGTGATATATTCAAGAAAAAAATGATCAAAACTGGCTACTTATATCGAAAGTCATGGTGGTATAATTACAATGCGGAAAATATTGCAATGTCAGGTGTAACGGAAAAAGGAAAAAGCATCATTTGTTGCTGATAAAAACAGTACAATGATAAAAGCATGCGATTTATAGTAAAAAAGACATTTTGCCATGTTTCGCTCATACTCTGAATCTTGTAGTGCAACCCTGTTTAAGTCAAGACTGTATAAACAAATTTAGTTTAAATGTAAAAATATTGTCACCTATTTTAAAAACATTGTTACTGCCTATGAGAAATTCAAAGCTGAACAATTAAAAGACAAGCCATATACAATAGTTTACTCCAGGAGGTACCTACGCGATACATGATTGCCTCTAAGAGGGTAAAAAGGCGAAAAAATCGAAAATTCTATATCGCCTAAAGTGATAATATTTAAACAAAATTTAAGTTATATTTTTAACAGATGTTAAAATAATCGGACAGGTACTTTTTGGAATTATGCCCGATAGGGGGTAAATAAGGGTGAAACTAGTTTTTTTGGTACTATTTTTAAGCCACTCTTATCTTTTAAACCAAAGAATATTGAAATAAACTTTGTAATGCAATCAATAAATGCGAAAAAATATTGAACACGTATTTGGTACTTTTTTGATTTTGGGGTCCAAAATGGGTAAAAAATGAAATAAAATGATAATTTAACACCTCATGAAGTA
>OW121741.1:63779524-63792024 GCA_933228675.1 Stomorhina lunata | reverse complement strand
ATAAATGTATGTATGTATAAATGTATGTATGTATAAATGTATGTATGTATAAATGTATGTATGTATAAATGTATGTACATATGTATGTATGTATGTGTTTGGGAGTTTTTTCCCAAACTGGGAAGCCTAAAACTTACTGGACGGCGAACCCTACTTAAATCTCCAACTACTTATTAATTGTTGTTGCATTTTTTCTTATTTTCTTTTAATAGTTAATTTGTTTACAAAATTATTGAAATATTTTAAAGACCCATAACGGTCAATTCTTTATTGCTTTAGATATTATCTATGTACTTATATTTTTTTTGTACAAAGAATTGTCTACTACTTATTTATGTAAAAATACATAAACAGGTAGAAAATAAGATCATCATTACTTTGGTGATATGTTTGTTTCAATTTAAAAATTAATTGTTACTTAAACTCCGCGAGTAGCGAACGAATTGTTTTTAATAAACTCCACTAGAGGTGGATAAAAAATGTTTTGTATAAAACTTAAATAAATTAATTATGCGTTGCTAGGCTGAGAAGAGAAAAGACAATCCTGTTGAGAATACTCAACGAAGCACCACCACCGTGGGACCAGGCTGCGAAGCTCTGGGCAAAAATAGATGATATTGACCATCTAATTAAACAAAGAACAGGAAGGTCTTCATAATTTGTCCTAAATTTATTACTATGGAGCATCTCGTTATGCACCAGTAGGCCAGAAAGCGTTAATCGCTCTTGGCAAATTGAAAAAAAAACATTAACTATAAATATAAGAATAAAAATAAAAATATGAATATTTAAAACTATATAAATTACTTATGATTAAACAATTAAAACAAAAAAAAAAAATAATAATAATTTTGTACCTTAAAATGTCGTATATTTAGCATAATTTAAAATACAGTAAAGAAATGGGGAAACAACAATCAAAAATAAATAACCCCAATGCAAATGTTATTAATGAGGTAGAAATAACAGAAACTTTAAATAGTTTAATTGAATATTGTTTGATAATAATCACTATTTTGATGACCTTTAATTTTGCTTTGCATATCTACGCCTTACACAACAAGAAACTTAAAAAGAAATATTTAAGTAGGGCAGATGGCTTGAATAAAATTTAAATAGTTTTTCTCATGGATTGGCAGGATATATTTCGGAAAATAGGTTTAATAAAAGAAGAGTTTGACAAATCTTATAAATGCTTAAATATAGATAGAAACACAAAAGAGGAAACAATAAATAAACACATTGGGATTTTATGCGATAGGTTGGAACAGATCAGGATTTTACTAAATGTGAATTATAACAGACTAACGACACCACATAAGACAGCTGCTGAAAGTTTTTTCTTGGACCTTAAGACCAAAATTCTCATTGTATCATCAAAGAAGGGTGTTAAGATAAAACTACCAGACACACTTCACGAAGAAATAAAATATTCAGTAAAAACTGAAAACTCAGAGATTGTTAAAATAATAAAGGTTCCAACAACTTCCAATAAAATGGCACAAACAGTAGTTGACTTTCTGAACACAGCATCAAAACTGGTCATAGAATTTGACGGAAAACCAGAAAATCTGCGTTCCTTCACAGACTCATTACAGTTACTAGAATCCATCAAAGGTGACCATGAGCCTGTTGCAATCTCTTTAATAAAGACGAAATTAAAGGGTAGCGCAAGAAACTTAATAAGTAATGAACAGACTATTGCTGAAATAATAAATAAACTAAATAAATCGGTGAAAGGCGAGTCAGTTGAGGTACTGACAGCAAAAATAAATAATACACTACAAAATAATAAAACAGCAAATAACTATTGCAGTGAAATAGAGAATTTAACTAGATCATTGGAAAATGCCTATATATTGGATGGTTTACCGTGCGAATTGGCAAATAAATATTCAACACAGGTTGCAGTAAAAGCATTAGCTAAAAACTGCACAATTGATAAAGTTAAACTGATAATGGAGGCAGGTCAATTCAGTAACATGAATGAGGCTGTTAGCAAATTTATAAACAGTTGCACTGATGCAACAGGGCAACAAAATTCCGTTTTATATTTTGGGCAGAAGTTTAACCGAAATAATAATTACAGACAATACCGTGGAAGGTATAATTATCCACGCAACAATAGTAATAACAATAATAACGTAAGACCCCAACAACGACCTATACATAACAGAAACCAACAAAATAGAAATTACAGACATAACAGAAATTATGTCAGATCAACAGAATCACATGAAAATGATTCGGAAAACTGCTAAAACCCTCTGAGATAAATAATAACAAAAATAGTAACTATATATACAACCTCAACCTCAGTTTAAGTTTTTTTGTTAATATAACAATTAATAACATGAACAGTATGGTAACACTATTGGTAGATACAGGAGCAGACATTTCAGTTATAAAAACTAAATACTTCCTTCAAACACAAATTAACAGGAACAGAACAACAACATTAAGTGGAATAGGACAGGGTGAAATTCGTTCAATGGGTAATGTGTTTGTTGACCTAAAATTTAGAAAATTTTTAATATCACATGTTTTCCAGGTAGTTCCAAATAATTTTCCCATACCTTGCGACGGTATCCTGGGAATGGATTTTTTTTTTTAAATATAACTGCATACTGGATTTCGGTGAAGACTATGATTACCTTGTACTAAGACCACATAATCTATCACATGTAATTGAAATACCACTAACAAACAATTATAGTGAAATATCACTCCCACCAAGGTCAGAAGTGATTCGTCAAGTCAGGTTCCCGGACCTTGAAGACGAAATACTAATACCAAATCAAGAAATCGTACCAGGTGTCTTGGTACCGAATACACTGGTAAAATCAAATAACGCATTAGTTCGTTTTCTAAATACCACACATGAAATAGTAACAATTAAGCAAAATAATATAAAAACCGAGAAAATGAGCGACTATGAAATAGTGAAACAAAAAAGACATAAAAATAGGCAAAGAAAATCTATAGTTTTAAACCTTTTGAAACAAAACTTCCCTGAACAATTCAAAACAATTTTAACTGAGCTTTGCTTGGAATACACTGATATTTTTGGATTGGAATCCGAAACAATTACTACTAACAATTTCTATGAACAAAAACTGAGGGTAAAAGATAATCAACCAACGTACATTAAAAATTATCGCATACCAAAGTCTCATAAAGAGGAAATAACAAAACAGGTGAAAAATCTAATGGATGATAAAGTAATTGAACCATCATTTTCAGAATACAATAGTCCAATTCTATTAGTACCAAAGAAAAAACTTCCAGGATCGGATGAAAAAAGATGGCGCTTGGTAATAGATTATAGGCAGATCAATAAAAAACTTATATCAGATAAATTCCCGTTGCCTAGAATAGACGATATTCTAGACCAACTAGGTAGAGCCAAATATTTCTCTTGTTTGGACCTGATGTCCGGTTTTCTTCAAATTGCTTTGGAAAAGAATTCTAGAGACTTGACATCATTTTCAACAAACAATGGTTCGTATAGATTTACTAGATTGCCATATGGTTTAAAAATAGCACCAAATTCTTTTCAAAGAATGATGATTAGTGGTCTGAAGCCAAATCAAGCATTCCTGTATATGGATGACTTGGTTGTGTTGGGATGTTCAGAAAAACATATGCTTTCAAATTTGAAAGATGTATTCGATCTTTGTCGTAAACACAATCTTAAATTACACCCACAAAAATGCTCATTCTTTATGAGAGAAGTAACCTATCTTGGCCACAAATGTACTGATGACGGAATATTACCAGATAATAGCAAATATTCGGTGATTGAAAATTACCCGACTCCTACGGACGCTGACAGCGCTCGGAGATTCGTCGCGTTTTGCAACTATTATCGGCGGTTTATTAAAAATTTTTCTGAATATTCTAGACATCTTACAAAACTATCCAAGAAGGGCGTACCATTTGAGTGGACAAAAGATTGTGAACACGCATTTAAATACCTAAAGAAAGCTTTAATGAGCCCAAAACTGATTAAGTACCCTGATTTTACAAAGGAATTCTGCATAACAACAGATGCAAGCAAGTATGCTTACGGTGCTGTCTTAACACAGGAACATGAAGGTAGACATCTACCTGTAGCCTACGCATCTAAAACTTTCACTAAAGGAGAAAGCAACAAATCGACCATTGAACAGGAATTAACTGCCATACACTGGGCTATCACATATCGAACCGACCATAGACCACTTTCATACCTGTTTTCTATGAAAAACCCAAGCTCTAAACTAACGAGAATGAGACTCGATTTAGAGGAATATGATTTTACAATAGAATATCTCAGAGGAAAAAATAATTACGTTGCCGACGCACTATCGCGCATTACAATAAATGACTTAAAAGATATGAACAAAAAAGTTGCATCCGTTTTAAGGGTCACCACAAGATCTATGACTAAAGAAAGGAAAACCAGTAAACCAGTAGTAAATCAGCAAAATATCAATAAAAATAATGAGCCCAAGGTACATACACCTTTAAATAACATAGACGTCAAAAAATACTATAAATTAAAGATTTTACCCACAGATGTTATATCAAGAAAGGAAAATCCATATATGCTAGCATACGAATAGATAATTTGTTTACTAAAGGGATTTTTGACTTAGGACAATTTTTCCCTAGGCTAGAGCAAATAGCCTGTAAACTAAATATTAATAAAATACAAATTTCACCTCATGAGAAAATTTTCGAATTTGTCTCGATAAGTGAATTTACAAATATGGGCAATAAAATATTGAATAAAATCAGAATAGTGCTATTAAATAAAGTAACACAAATTGATAACAAAAATGCTAAAGCAATTCTTGAAGTAATGCTGAAATACCATGATGATCCCATAGAAGGAGGACATTGTGGGATATATAGAACAACTGAGAAGATCAGGAGATACTACTACTGGAGGAACATGACAAAAGACATAGCAAAATATGTAAAAACTTGCCATAAATGTCAACTAGCTAAAACAGATAAGCATATTAAAAGTCCAATGACCATAACAGAAACACCAGATAAGGCCTTTGATACGATGTATGTAGATACGATTGGACCATTTCCAAGATCAATTTATGGAAATGAATACGCAGTCACAATGATATGTGACTTAACTAAATACTTGGTAACAATACCAATAAATGATAAATCAGCTAAAACCATAGCAAAAGCGATATTTGAAAATTTTGTGCTTGTATACGGTCCAATGAAGACATTGATTTCGGATATGGGCACGGAATACAAAAACTCAATACTGACAGAACTTTGCAACCTATTGAAGATAGAAAAACTGACGTCGACAGCACACCATCACCAGACGCTAGGCACGATAGAAAGGAGTCACAGAACTTTTAATGAGTACGTACGAAACTATATATCAGTAGATAAAAACGACTGGGATGAATGGTTAAAGTATTTCACGTACTGTTTTAACACCACACCATCTACAGTACATAATTATTGTCCGTATGAATTAGTCTTTGGAAAAATTCCAAGCAATTTTAGGCAATTTAATGAAGTAGATAGAGTCGCACCACTTTATAAAGTATGAAACACAATTGGAACGAACGACCAATTTTTCGGAACGAATATTCGTCGTTAGAAATAGAAGATATGCGTTTATATGAAAGTGCTCACAATAGATGCGTACGACGAAATTCGTCGTGCGTATCGAATAGTGCGATAGGTTTATTTCTATTTCATACGCAGACGAACGACGACTAAACTGATTAAGAGTGGCTGTATTTCTATTTCTGTTGTAAAGTATAAGAAATTATATGTGTTTTTGTGAAATATGGTCACCTTATAAATTGTAAACAAAAAAATAATTATTTCAAATAAAATTAATTAAATATTTTCTTTTTGTGAAAAATTGAAAGAATAAAATAAAGAAAAATTGCAAATATTGTGAGTGCGCGATATGTACGAAAGTGTGTGTAATTTGTGCTAATGAAAAATAAACAAAAATGGCGTCAGCAACGTTTATTCGTCCCAAATGTGTTCAATGGACGAATATACAAGACGAATTTTTAAAGCCGAATTCGTCGTGCTGGACGAAATTAGTCATTCGTCCCAATTGTGTTTCTACCTTAATCTAGATAATTATGCTAAAGAAACCAAATTTAGGTTAGAAGTAGCAATAGATAGAGCTAAAAAATTACTGGATGAAAATAAAATTAAACAAAAAATCAATTATGACAAAACAAAATTAGATTGTAATTTTAAAATAGGAGATTTAGTCTTAGTCAGAAATGACGCAGGGCATAAGTTAGAGATAGCATATAAAGGGCCATATACAGTTAAGGAAATAAATTTAAGAAATAATGTAACCATAGTCGATAAGAAAACAAGTAAAGAACAAATAGTTCATAAGAATAGACTTAAGTTATACAATATTAAAGAATAATTAAGTTAATACACGTGTATAGGTAATAAGAAATAAACATTAACTTGCTAATAAAAGAATGTCCATAGAACAAAATGTTATATGAACATTCTTATAAAAAAGGGAGGTGTAGTGTAAACACAACTTTTGTAGCATAGTGTCATGCAGTCAAATAAAAGAATATCAAATGACCGACGCATTTTATAAACGTTTATGCTGATCATATCACTTTTAAAACAAGTAAGAGTGTTATATTCGGCTGTGCCGAATCTTATATACCCACCATCAGGTTGTGTTAAATTTAGAAACATATCTCATATATCTACGAGGCTGCAGCAAATTCAAAACATGGACCAAATTGGAAAAAAGTTGTTACGCTAGTTGGTATTGTTGGTAAAATATTTGGAATAACTTCGGTTGCAGTAGCTTTATAGTTCAACATTCAAAAGTGTGTAAGTGGTTTCCCTAGTAATTATTTACTTTGAAAAAAATTCGTTATCGTAACCGGGTATGGTTTTACATTAATAAGTTGTTAAATACTTTTCGTTTAGCTTAATATTAAGTTAAGATAAAGAAGTTGATAGTAATACGACAGGTCCATATATTTTGTTAGGAGTTCCTAATGCATCTACCATATACATAATCTTAATATGCTGCTTGTACTTCCGAATCTTTTTGATTGTAGATATAAAAAAGGGGATGTAATATAAATAGCAATATATCAAAAACGGCTTTTTGCGAAAAAGAACTTTTTTATTGTAGAAAATGAATCTCTGGGATTATAAAAATAATGTTTGTCTTACAACTTTTTTGTTTCTAAATTCTGCTAAAAGATGGCGCTATTTTTAGGTTACATATGAAAATCGCATTTTTAATAATTAAAAGATACAAATTTGGTTTGACAATGTTCCGCGACTTTGTTCAGGAGTATTTGGTCTAACTTTTTTCTGAATGTACCAACATCGAAAAAGATCCAAATAATATGTATTTGATACATTTGTAAGAAACATGTCAATACCGCCACCTTGCGGCAATCTTTTGTAGCATTTTTAAAAACACAAAAATAGATGCTTTCAAAAACTTTCAAAAGAGATATCTGCGATGAAATTCAGACAAAAAATAAGAATTCTAGGGACAAAAGTAGTTAACAGTATTCCAATTCTGATACTTTTTTGAACGATTGTTTTAAAATTTTGTGTAAAATTTAGTCACTGTTTACAATATTAGAAGTAAAAATAATGTTTTTGTAATGAGAAAGGGTATGGCTTAAATTCCATATAAAAGTGAAAGTTTTTAACTTTTCTTTAACTTCAGCATCCATATACAAAAATCTTGTTAGCCAGATTTCGCAGATTTCGCGAAATTGGTTAGTTTCTCAATATGTTAATTTGTTTTTTAAGTCCATTTCATTTTCCATCTCTACTTTTAAAAAATATAATCGCTGTAAATCGATGAGGTATTGAAAACATTTTTTTCGTCGGACTTTTTTTTGGTGGCAAGTTTCCATATTACTAAATATTTAATTTTTAGATTCCTAGAACACAAAATGATCAGAAGCCACTGTTGTCTTGTTACATTGTACGAATTTAAGAGGTTCAATGTAGGCTGTATAAACACTTTGAGATGTAGAAGAAAATCAATGGTCGCGATTTAATCGCGTATTATTTTTGCTTCACTGTAGGCCTCAGGATATTTGTTCGTGAATTTGAGCAATATAGTTTTAAGTACCACATTGCTATCATACATCAATGTGTCTTTCGAAGGTGAACAAGTGAAAAATGACACAAATAGGCTTGCTTGTTTTTTAAATGGCACAAAAATGGCTAAATATTTTTCTCGAAAAATTTGCACACATATTAAGAACATGTTTATCTAAAATTTTGATATGGCGCTTCTCGATGCGTTTCTTAGTTAATGAGTTATAGGAAGACAAATATTAAAAATGCAGAATTTTTACCCTTTTTTCATTTTTTTTGATAGTTTTTCTCAATTTGTCGAAGAACCAAACATTTAATCGGGAAGCGCCATATCAAATTTTTAGATATCAATAGTAGCTATCTGTATGTAAAATTTGGTCTCAAAATCTTTATCCGCTTTTGTGCCATTTTAAATGCAAATTTTATACTTTTTTCACTCCTGCATTATCTTTTATATATATCTTTTCTCTAAGTGTACTGATGTTTTTTTTATGGTGATGAAATCTTTTACACTTATCTAACTATACAAATTTGAAAAAGTTTAATTTATGACCTATTAAGAAAGTTACAGCGCCAAATTTGCTTCTAGTTTAAAAGCCAAAATTATAGAAAACACCGTGTATTTCAGGAACCAAAATAGCTTGGGCCATTTTATGAAGCACGAAGGATAGCTGAATATGTGTCTGAAAAAATGTATATAAATTCATGTGATTATCTTGAAATTTAAAAACCTACTTTTTTTGATATATTGCTAAATATAAATATATAAAAATTATAGCCAAATGTTGACCGATTGTAACAAAATTTCACACACTGGCTGGTATTTATACAGGGCTTATTCTTGCAAAATTTAGTGGCTGTCACAGTTTCTAATTTAATAGCTTTTAACTGGTCCTTGCTAAACATTTTTTGGTTTCCGGGAGTGTTTTTTATATGAAAGCTATAGTCAAATATGGACCAATTCCTATAAAATTTGATATACTGACTAATAGTTGCATAAAACTTCTCTATACTAAATTTAGTCGTCATAGCTATCACAATTGTACTCAATTTATCAGCATTTATGTGTTTCCCGGGGCGGGGTTATATGGGAGCTCTAACTAAATGTGAACCGATTTCGCCTCAGTACACAACTTTTGTTAAATATCGGAAATACTTTTGTAAAATTTTGTCTCTCTAGCTTTTGTAGTTAAGGAGCTGTCGCGCTTTAATCTGATGGACAGACGGACATAAATCTCCTTTTCTTTTTGTATTTTTGTGTTTCTGTAAGTTTTTTATATGGGAGCTATGGTCAAATGGTGACCGATTGTATATTGACAAAATTTTGCACACTGGCTGGTATTCACATAAGACTTATTTGTGCTAAATTTGGTGGCGAAAGCTATTACATTTTAGCATCTATTGGCATTTAAGTGAATTTCAGGTGGAATTTTGGCTGTTTCCGTATGTTTTTTATATGGGAGCTATGGTTAAATGTGAACCGATTTCAATGAAATTTTATATGCTGCCTAGTGCTTATGTAAAACTTCTAGATACCAAATTTTGTCATCATAGCTATTATAATTTGTCAGTTATTAGCAAATAAGCGACTAGTCTAGACGAGGTTATACGGGAGCTATGGTCAAATGTTAACCGATTTTGCCCAATTTCAATACCAAAATTTTCTCATAAATGAAGAATGTTTTTGCTAAGTTTCAGTGAGCTAGCTCCTTTCGTTTAGGCGTTATCGTGATTTCAACAGACAGACAGACGGACATCGCTCAATCGTCTTAGAATTTCATAAGGATTCAGAATATATATCGTTTTTGATTTTTGAGCCAATATTAAGGAAATTACAAACGGAATGACAATCTCAATATACCCCCCATTCTTTTTGATGGTGGGTATAATAAGCCAACAGTAAGTATGTGTAATTGAATGCATAACTGTTTACTAATTATAAATTGTCAATTCAGCTAAAATTTAGTATATAAGAAAGAACAATTGTAAAGAACACACAGACTAATTTCTGGCTTCAACTTAGCTCCCAGATTGAGCTAAAGAATATATTCGTAAATAAATTATATACAACAAATTAAAATAAAGACTTTTACTATGTATGTATGTATGTATGTATGTATGTATGTATGTATGTATGTATGTATGTATGTATGTATGTATGTATGTATGTATGTATGTATGTATGTATGTATGTATGTATGTATGTATGTATGTATGTATGTATGTATGTATGTATGTATGTATGTATGTATGTATGTATGTATGTATGTATGTATGTATGTATGTATGTATGTAGGTATGTATGTATGTATGAATGAATGTATGTATGTATGTATGTACGTATGTATGTATGTATGTATGTAGGTATGTAT
The DNA here is from genome assembly GCA_933228675.1 of Stomorhina lunata. Lineage (NCBI taxonomy): Eukaryota > Metazoa > Arthropoda > Insecta > Diptera > Rhiniidae > Stomorhina > Stomorhina lunata. Next base: position 63,781,546 of record OW121741.1, on the reverse strand, counting down.
GTATGTATGTATGTATGTATGCATGCATGCATGTATGTATGTATGTTTGTATTTATGTATGTATTTATGAATGTATGCATGTATTTATGCACGTATGTATGTATGTATATATGTATGTATGTATGTACATATGTATGTATGTATCTATGTATGTATGTATGTATATATGTATGTATGTATGTATGTATGTATGTATGTATGTATATATGTAGGTATGTATGTATGCATGTATGTATGTATGTATTTATGTATGTATGTATTTATGAATGTATGTATGTATGCATGTATTTATGTATGCATGCATGTATGTATGTATGTATGTATGTATGTATGTATGTATGTATTTATGAATGTATGTATGTATGCATGTATTTATGTATGCATGCATGTATGTATGTATGTATGTATGTATGTATGTATGTATGTATGTATGCATGTATGTATGTATGTATGTATGTATGTATGTATGTATGTATGTATGTATGTATATATGTAGGTATGTATGCATGCATGTATGTATGTATGTATGTATTTATGTATGTATGTTTTTATGAATGTATGTATGTATGCATGTATTTATGTATGCATGCATGTATGTATGTATGTATGTATGTATGTATGTATGTATGTATGTATGTATGTATGTATGTATGTATGTATGTATGTATGTATGTATGTATGTATGTATATATGTATGTATGTATGTATGTATGTATGTATGTATGTATGTATGTATGTATGTATGTATGTATGTATGTATGTATATATGTATGTATGTATGTATGTATGTATGTATGTATGTATGTATGTATGTATGTATGTATGTATGTATGTATGTATATACGTATGTATGTATGTATGTATGTATGTATGTATGTATGTATGTATGTATGTATGTATGTATGTATGTATGTATGTATGTATGTATGTATGTATGTATGTATGTATGTATGTATGTATGTATGTATGTATGTATGTATGTATGTATGTATGTATGTATGTATGCATGCATGCATGCATGCATGTATGTATGTATTTATTTATTTTATTTATTAGTATTTGTATAACGCACACAACAAGATTTAAATCTTATAATTACAGTGTGCGAATTAAATTTTTAACATTATAAGGGGCTCATGTAAAAGGATAAATTAATTAATACTATATATAGAAATTATAAAAATATAGAATATAACAAAAACAATAAACAATAATATTAGAATAATAATTATTAAAAACAGTACTAAAAATAAAAAAAAAATAAAATTTTGAAAGTTTTATTGCATAGGTATCTTTATTATTGATTTGTAAGATTAGTTTGCAAAATTTTTTTAAAATCGTTGAGGTTGTTGTTTGTTTGCAGGGAATTCGAAAGAGAGTTCCAAAGACGAATGGAGTATATAAAAAATTGGTACTCAGAGATAAGACTACGGTGCCTAGGCGGGATAACTTTATTGCCTCTATTAGATGTCGCAAAAGTAAGTCGATTGTGTAGGTACGATGGTTGCTTAGTGTATATAATTTTATGCAGCATTATTAACACTTTAATGTCCAAAAGATTTTTCAAGGATGTTCCATACAATTTATTTGAAAACGACGAAATGTGGTCATACTTTCTCAATCCATATACATATCTTATTATGTTGTTATATGTTTTACGTAATACATTATTACTACGAGAATCACAGCTAGCAAAAAGCTCACTACCGTACAACAGTCGTGGCATTAAATATGTTTTTGCAATAAGAATTCTAATATTTATTGGTGTAAAATTCTGAGTGGGCCAGAGTCCTCGTAATAAAACATATGTTTTAGCCGCAGTTTTTCTTATATGTCTAAGTTGTCGTTTAAAATAACACCCAAATTCTTTGCAGATGTTACCAATTCAATTTTAGTATTATTCAACATAACGTCAAAGTTTAAGTTTACCCTGGCAGTTTTCTTATGGATAATCATACATTTCGACTTTTGTGGGTTTATTAATAGCTTGTTAGCGGTGGCCCATTTGTAGATATTATTTAA
>OW121741.1:63767024-63769524 GCA_933228675.1 Stomorhina lunata | reverse complement strand
TGTAAGCGCTCTCTCTTGCTAAGAGGTCCACCGGAATTAATCCTGATATAACAAATGCAGCTTCGTCAGATACGGTTCTGTAAGCACAGCATACTCTTAATGCAGTCAGTCTGTATACTGAGTTTAGTTTGCTACAGTATGTCTTAAATTTCATCGAATCGGCCCAAATAGGGGAAGCATAGAGTATAATGCTTTTAACTACTCCTGCCAATAGCATTCTCCTTTGGTATTTAGGGCCTCTGGTGTTTGGCATTACTCTACAGAGGGATGCAGCAGATTTTCTAGCTTTTGTTTCAACGTACTTTATATGACTGTTGAAAGACAACTTGTTATCAATCATCATTCCAAGATATTTTAAAGAGTCCTTTGATGTAATTTCATATTCTCCCACACTTATATTTATGTATTCTCTAACTCTTCTGCTTGATATGACAACCACCTCTGTTTTATGCTCTGCCAGTGCCAGGTTCATAGAAGAGAGCCATGACTTAACCACACTAACGCTTGCATTTGTTATTGTTTTAGCTTCTTCTAACTCACCCGCTACAATTACTAGTGCAATATCGTCAGCAAATCCTATTGTCTTAACTCCATTTGGTAATGTTAGATGAAGGATTCCATTATACATAATATTCCATAAGAGTGGGCCAAGAACTGATCCTTGGGGTACCCCCCCAGTGGCTACATACTTTTTGGGACCATCATCAGTGTTGTAGAAAACTATGCGGTCCGTAAAATAACTCTGTATCATTGATGTCAAGTATTTAGGGGTATCAAGATCCTGCAACGTCTGCAATATTTTCATCCAGTTCGCAGAATTGAAGGCGTTTTTGACGTCTAAGGTTACAACAACGCAGTAGTCGTTTGAGTATCTTCTCCTATTAATTGTTCCTCTAGCCGTTTCCACAAGAAGTTTTATTGCATCAACTGTTGATCTTGCTTTTCTGAATCCAAATTGGTATTCCGATAGCCCATTTGATGACTCTACGCTCTCTAGCAGTCTCTTACAAATAACAGTCTCTAAGAGCTTTCCAAAAGTGTCTATTAGGCATATTGGTCGAAAAGATGACGGATCGTCCAGAGGTTTGTTACCCTTTGGTAATAGAACAAGCTTTTGGCGTTTCCATATTGATGGAAATGTTGAGTGCTCAAAGCAGTTGTTGAATAAATCCACTACATAATTTGGGTATGATGCGACCACTTCCTTCACAATAAGGTTTGGAATTCCATCAGGTCCTGGAGCTTTTTTATCTTGAAGATTGTATGCTGCCTCCTGAATCTCGGAAATAGTGACAGGGGGAAATGATTCATTTAGCTCTAATGAGGTTATGTTCCATGTGGTATTATCCTGTTGCGGAAAGAGATGAGAAACAATTTCTTTAAGCGCCACAGGATCCGTCGGTGTTACCATGTTGCATGTTTTCAGCTTCTTCATGACGATTTTGTACGCCAGTCCAAAAGGGTTGGTGTCGAGATCATTGCATATACTTATGAAGCATTCTTTCTTGCTCTTTTTAATAGCATTTTTTAGTTCTTTCTTTTTGAATTTAAGAACTTCATGAAGCTCGGTATTTATAGGATGGCCTCTAGATCTGGTAAAATCTCTACGAGCTCTAATACACTCCCTTCTTAATTGTGCTATATTCTCATTCCACCAATATACTGATTTTCTTTGATGTCCAGGTTTTCTTTTTATCATCGACATGTCGCATGCTTGAGAAACTTTGTTTATCAGATTTTTTGCTGCATCTTCCGGGAGTTCATCTGTCGTTATATTTAGAAGGCAAGATAGGAACATTTCGCGATCAAAGATGTTACATTTCCAACCATGGATCTCCTTATAGACGTGATTAACAGGTTTACGTGGTGTACAAAAATAATCTATTAAAATCGCTTTATGATCACTGTGCGTATAGATCTCACTAATGCCCCATTTAATGCGGCTTACTGTGTTATTACTGGCAAATGCAATATCTATAGTCGAGCCAAAACCATTACGACTAAATGTGTGTTCGTTGCCTTGATTTAATAGCACTATATCTAAGTTGGCAAAAGCTTCAAGTAGGATTCTTCCGCGGTGGTTTGTTCGTGGACATCCCCAGTCAACAGCCCAAGCGTTAAAGTCACCTGTTATTAGGACTTTTTTCTGCTTGGCAGCATCAAACGACAAAGCATCCACTATATGTCTAAACTCCTCAAGGCTGTAACGAGGTGGGATATAACAGCTATATATAGTTAAGTCAGATATGGTGGTCCTTACAAATCCATTCATAGATGTCAAAGAGTTTTTTGGTATCATTCCGTTCAAAACCCAAATTGCCACTGACTTTGTTACGTCATGTATCCATGTTGGAGAATCTTCAACTTTGTATGGTTCACTTAGAAGGACAACATCTATTTTTGAATCAATAACACTTTGACATAGTAAAGCATGTGCTGCTTCGCAATGATTAAGGTTAAGTTGAAGAAACCTCATGCTCGAAGCTTACGTACATCCATA